>QRFJ01001194.1:169498-213060 GCA_006176705.1 Cocos nucifera
ATTATTTAATAAGAATAAAATTAAAAGATAAATTTTAAAAAATCAAATTTAATTTACTGATCTGGGTAATCCATTACCCTGTGATGATGAATCCTTTTTTTGTGTTTTTTTTTGTTTTTTTTTTTTTCGTGGAAAGTGTTCGGATTCTTAAGCTCCACGCAAGCGCCTGGCCTTCTTACCGATTATCCATCGTCGGGGTTGGATCGTGGAGATCTCTGTTCTTGTCTCTATCACGCCTCCAAAAATCAGATCTGGATCTTGATTTTGGAGGATCTTCAAAACTCTTTGTCGAAGATGAGTAGTCGTCCTTGCAGCAGTGCAGCCTTCTTGCTTTTGATCGCCTTTTCTTTTGATCTGAATGGCACCAACCAAGGTCCAAAAATCCTTTTGGACGTGGAGAGCAAGGGTAGAGAGACTATGGGCATGGAGAAGTGAGGGGAGAGGCAGGCCTTGGGCGTGGAGAAACTATGATCTCATCATATCATTAATCGAAGTTGGGTATTAGGGTTTCTTTATTTTATAGACAGCTTGTGATCCAACTCCTCCTTCGTTCCAACCAATCACAACCCTTTTGTGAAATCAGACTAAATCTGATTTGGTTGGAATAGAGGACCCCTGGATTCCCCAAAAAACCTTTAGAGGGTTGCCTAAGACCAGTCAAAAGTTGGTGTTCTTAGAAGAACTCTATTGGATCAAAATAGGAGAGGGAGTCTTGGCCAACAAGGGACTCCTTAGGCGCCTCCAACTTGGGCAACACCTAGGGATGTCATGGCATCCTTCTTCTTTGCCAGGTCTGGTTGGGGACAGGCCCCCACCAGCCTCCAATAGGTGCTGACATGTGGTCAAAAGTCAAAGTGTCAATGGTTCAACGTTTGACCAATGTCAAGGTAGGACTTTTGACCAAAGTCAAAGAATAAGAAATGAACAGGTGACCAAAAAATGGCAGGTTAGTGTCTTTACAAATTAAGACAACTTTTTCTGACTTGGGACAAACCTCCTGTCAGACCATATTGAAGGCCTCTGTTTGAGCACAAACCCCTTTGCTCAGACAGGACAACTTATCTATGATAGCAAAAGAAGAAAGTTTTAGGTTTTTCAATCGGTGCTAGCATGATTTCCCTTGAAACCTAAGTAATCTTCATTGCATATCAATTGAACGTAGATCAGGTTTAATATGACACCAGATTCAAACCCTTGTTTGTGTGACCTAGTTAGGTTCAATTCATGTATGGTAATGGGATATGTCATGATCTTCTATCATCGACATCATCGAAAACTCCTTTGATGGATCAAGAACTCTTCTGATTCAAACAGTAGGAATGATCATCATCTAAATCATTCTAATTGCTCCCAAAAGTCACCAGTGACACCTTAGCAGTAATATGGTGGCAAACCCATCAGAGCTGAATGGAACCTCTTGGTGCAGCTACCCATGTGTGATTTTAGGGTTTTTCTGTCTTTGAGGCCTCGATCAGATTAGGGTTAAAGGTGCAACTTCGTCAAAACCGTATAGTCTCTGTCATTATGATGTAATTCATTCGATTCGAGTCCGCAATGTGAAAATCTAAATAGAAACTCTTTCTATTCCACGTCTATCATGGCCATGGATTTTTGGACTTGATTCTCATGATCATCATAGGGTACTCCTCTACCACGAGGTAGATAGATTTCCTCTTTGATGCAATCCAGTTCTACAATGAAACATGTCTATAGCAAACATTACACCTCAGGGATCCATATGGCTAGGAACGAAGTAATGTGTATGTCAAACTATTTAGCACCCTTCAAGGGTGAACTGCCGATGATCTCAGGTCAAAGAACCAGACACCACTGCAGCATCGAGTCAGTCATGAAAGAAGGTAGACTCCCTAATGACTTACTTCGAGGTGGTTTCATTGCTCAGTGGCCCTCGTTCTCTAACGGAGTACCGTACTTCTCGCTCGGTGCTCCACACCATAAACTCCAAGACTCATCTTACTAAGAAAAGCGTATTTGTACACCCAACCTTCCGGATCAATCACACCGGATCCTACAACATAATTAGATAAGATACATCTTAAATAACTCAAAGAAACAACCATTAAAACTAAAGATCCACAAAAAGATAGAAAACCCCATATTGATTTTAGTCAAATTATAATTTTGCCCCTAGAAGTGTAACAAGGTCAGCCAATTCTCTTCTAGGGTACATAGGTATCTAACAATCTCCCACTTTGTTCCTAATGTTTAATTGGCTAAAGATCTAAGTCCCATCTTCTCAAGGGGGCTTTCGGATGCTTCTGCTGGCCCAACGGCTTGTTAAGGGGTGCTAACCACATTATCTTGTGGAGTTGACTCTTCTTGACCTCGACATAACCCTTTTCAAGATAATCGCGGATGAGGTGTTATCGCGCTTCAATATTGCTTGGATTTTTGGTGAGACCTCGGCCTTAGCAAGGGCTATTGGTGCTTGTTGTCGCAGTATAGAGGAATGGCAGTGATGACTATCACTTCTGATTTCTACAGCAAATTCTTGTACCAGAATGCTTCCTCGCGGCTTCTGAGTGCAGCCAAATATAGTTTCTATTTCCATGGTTGGAATCTGCTATCACCGTTTGGCTGGATCTCTTCGTAGCTTGATAGCCCACCATTACACACAAACAGACTTCCAGATGTCGACTTTCGATCATTTTATCGGGACATGAAGTTCCGAGTCTGTGTATCCCATGGACCAAGAGTTCTCCATTTGACCAAGACCAGCATCCATTTATCTTAGTTTCTTCTCAAGTACTTAAGGGATACATTTTATAGGAAGTTCAGTGTTCTTCGACCGATTTGGATCTGATATCTGCTTGTGCACACTCACAGCATGGGCTATATCAGGTCGTGTATATAGCATGGCATACATGAGGCTCCCTATTGCCAGAAAGCAAAGGGATCTTGCTCATGCGTTCTATTTCCTTAGCGTGTGCTGGGCACACTTCTTTGGAAAGATGAATACCATGTCTGAATGGTATAATCTCCGCTAGAGTTTTTCCATATAAATCTCTTTAGTACTTTTTTCTATGTACATCTTTTGTGAAGTCCTAGCTCCTAATTTGGTCTATCCCTATAGACCTTAATTCCTAGAATAAATGGATGCTTCACCTAGGGTCTTTCATGAAATTCCTTGGACAACCACATCTTGATGATGTCAAACATGGGAATATTCTTCCCAATGAAGTGAGGATTCATCCACATTACAATACGAGGAAGACAACAGCGCTCCCACTGACCCTTTTTTTTGAAAACACAATGGTTCCTCTTATTTTGATGAACCAAAATGTTTTGATCACATTCATTGAAATGAGTGTGTCCAGTTCCGAAGGATGCTTGCTTAAGTTCCATATATGGACCTTTTGTAGCTTGCCAAACCTTTTTGTTTGGGAAATC
Organism: Cocos nucifera; assembly: GCA_006176705.1. Classification (NCBI taxonomy): domain Eukaryota; kingdom Viridiplantae; phylum Streptophyta; class Magnoliopsida; order Arecales; family Arecaceae; genus Cocos; species Cocos nucifera. Next base: position 172,910 of record QRFJ01001194.1, read on the forward strand.
AAGGGGGATTTTTTCCACTGGATGTGAAACCTTTAGCGGCTGTTCCTCATATTAGATGTCTTCTTCAAGATATTCCATTCAAGAATCCCCCATTTTTACGTCCATTTGCCATATTTTCGTAATCGAAATAGGCTGCAACAGCAACGCAATGTTGCCGGATGGATTTTAGCATGAGCTACTGGGAAAAGGTATCCTGATAGTCTATCCTTTCGCGTTGACTAACCTTTTGCCACTCAATCTAGCCTTGAAATGTCTCCACATTCCCATCTGCCACCAAATCTTTCTCATGAAGATCCATTTACATCTAATAGGTATTATAAAGGGTGTAGGATCCGTCGTCTTTTAACTACGGGGGTCTCGGTCGACCTCGTAGACCCAACTATCGGAAGTTTTAATCAAAACCACAAAAAACACAAAACAGGACGGACACGGGTCTTTACTGGAGTAAGCGTTCAATGACCTCCAGTTCCACCGTTTGCTACCGATGTAGAGTCCCACTACGTTTCATCTCTCCTATGCGACTTATATTGATGAATGCCGCTCTATGCTGCCTTCACGCTCAGGGACCGCGTTCCAGATCGTGGACTCTATTCCCACCCAATATCTCAGATTGAATAGTGTTCACTTCTAAATTTAGTGTCACGTGAATCCATAATTGCATAACCATGAACGTCTAAAGTTTTGTGCATCCACCATATCATAGGGGGTTGGTGATTGGTGGGAAGGAAGGGAGTTTGGATCCCAGCTAGGTTCTATAATTAAGACCTTGTACCCAACTCCAGAATTATAGATATTATAGATGAGAGATTTCATAAAGAATCAGATCTGAAACATATCAAGATCTGATTGGGATTAAGAGAAAAATTTTTGAAATATATCTCTTGATCTGATCAGATCTGAACGAACCTGGACCGAAAAATCAGGATTTTCCTTCACTTAGGTTAAAGAATTAGATACACTACTACAGCATCGAGTCAGTCATCAATGAGAAGGTAGACTTCCTTATGACTGCTCAAGGTGGTCACGCTTAGTGCCCCCATTCCCTAACAAGTACCTGTACTCTTGCTCCAGTGTCTCCACACCGTAGCCTTAAGACACATCAATCCTAAGAAAGCGAGCATGCACCAACCTTCTGAAGGAATCAAATCTAGGGTTTCACATGTAGATCTTAAAACTTTTTCAAGATCTTACAGTGGAAGACTTAAATAAATTTAAAAATTATTAAATAACTATGTAAATACCTAGATCTTAGATCTATTACATGATTAAGGCATGATATTAAATTAAAAATTAAAATTAAATAAGAAAGAAAAAGGTTGATCAAATCAACCTAGATCTATACTTCATCAAATGTAGGTATGAAGTTTATAGATCAGATCTATTATGTGAGCAAGTTTAGACGTTCTAACTTGCTGATCCAAGATTAAGGATGAAGTCATGAGCTGCACATGCATCTGATCTCTAGGAGTCATCCACACGAACCTACAATCTCTGATTTGAAGTCCGATGCAAGAAATCAGCACAGCATGCTAGTATTGTGCTGATCCTTCTTTGACGGTCGATTCGATGCTTCCTTCTTCAAAATTTAGACTCTCCAAAATATGAGAAGGAAGACGAGAGTTTTCTGATCTGAGACTCTCTCAAGAAAAAAACTCAAAAGAAAGGAGGAGAGATTCAAAATAAAACAGCCCTAGAAGAAGACCCTCTTCTTCTTCTCTTTTCTCTCACCTTGGCATCTAGTTTGGTGCCTATGGAACCCCCACGCCCAAGGACCTTCTTCCTCTATTTTTTGCACACCATAAACCTCTCCCATATCTCTATATTCTATGAAAAAATCAGAATAAAGTTCATCCAATAGATAGGAAAAAAGAAGAGTCCAAGTTAGGTCAAATTTCTAGACTAGGAATATCCAAACATGAGAAGTTGTTGGGGCGCCCAACTCTTGGGCACCTCCTCCATAATTTTTGGCGTGGACCAGCAAGGGAGGGTACACAAAAAAGAAGATTATTTTTATGAAAAAAGATAATAATTAATTAAAATAGGGGGCAGCACTCAAGGAAAGATGTTTTGGTCAATAAGGATTCTATCTCATAGAATCCTAAGCAAAAGCAATTCCTCCTTTGACTTGGTCTTCCACCTAACTTCCAAATATGACTTGGAGGGAGAGAGGGGCCATGGAAATCAAGAAGAAATAGATTTTCCATGAAAAAAACCTAAAAAATAGATATGGGGGGCGTTGGGACCAAGGTGGCACAAGGAGATAGTCACACTAGGACTCCTATTTTGACTTAATCAAACATGATCATTTTACCAAATAAAATCAAGATTAAACCAACCAAATTAAATAAGGCCCTAACCCATTTAAGGACTTAATTAAATTAAATTAAACTAGATTTAATTCTAATATATTTTTTAATCAAATTAAAAAATTGGGTTAATCCGAGTCCTAGTTAGACTAGGACTAGTTCTTCCTTAAACTTGGCTTATCCAATAAACCAATTGAACTTGATCCAATCAAATCCAAACTAAATCTAATTAAATTATATTTAATTAGACTTAATCTTAATCTATTGGCTTAATCAAATTATGCCAATTAGCAATCTAATTGATGATCGATCCTCCTACAATACTTGCATTAGGTTAAACACCAATCGTATTGATTGTTTAATCCTAAAATAATTCTTAATTGTTGATCAACCATCTGATCAGATCGTAAGTTCTAATATGTGTGATCTCATAGGTCCAAACCTAAACTAGTAGCATAGAAATAAATTCTTGTACCAATCAAAGTGACCATCTAGCAATAATATTCGATGGTCGGATAGGTCGAAGGTGTAGAACACCATCCTTAGAGCCCATGCGGGTATAGTTTCCATATAATTCATCCCCTTGACCACAATACTCATAGGAAACATCAGAGTTCAACTGTCAACTCTTATCAGGTTGCCCACATTGTACTTCAAAATATCAAATCCATCTAATGGATTATTCTGGCCAAGATTTTGCTATATTGAAATACAATGATATATTCTTCTCCAAGAGTGGTCAATTTCATCTTGATCACACTTTGACTTCGCAAGTACTTGACTGTGCCCAAAAGCCTTCCATTGCTAAATTAGAAATTCAGTTAGTTCAGTACCAAAGCACAATGAGTTGCTTGTAAGTCACTAAGGTGATCTCAGGTCTAAGAGATACTTATATCTATATCCCATCAGAGATATTCTCGACAGTAGAATGCTCTGAAGTTGGTCATGTTTAATGATGATGTACCCATACATCTTACCTGTATGCCATACCAATGTCTCCACACTCCTTGGTTAAGAGGATAATCAACCTATATGTCATATAGCGACCTCTACTCGATAAATGTTGTTGTTCTAATTAACAGCCTATCATTTGGTCGTGAATCTATTTAAGGACTAATCGATAAATCCTCTCTTTATCAAAACTAAACAATCTTAAGGACTTCATCACAACAATGGAGTTCATTAGAACATGTAAACTTATGATAAAAAAGATGCCAAAATATTTTTATTAATTAATAAATTAATTAAAATTATAAAATATGTCAACCATTAATAAGCTGATGATTGGCTTTGGGATATAATTTCCAATAACTTCCACTTATCCTAAAGCCACTTGGCATAGTATCTAATATCCATCTTTGACTTATGGCTGTCGAACTTCTTGATTGCCTGGGCTTTAGAGAAGGGGTCAGCTAGGTTCTCCTTTTCGTCGATCTTTTGAAGGTCGACGTCACCATGATCCACGATCTCACAAACCAAATGGAAGTGGCGTAGAATGTGCTTTATTCGCTGGTGTGTCTTTGATTTCTTTGCTTGAGCTATAGCGCCAGTGCTGTCATAGTAGAGCAGGACTAGACCATTAATAGAGGATGCTACTCTGAGCTCGGTGATGAACTTCCTCAGCCATACTGCTTTCTTTATTTCATTTGATGCTGCCATGTACTCTGCATCGCAAATAGAGTCAGCCACTGTATGTTGCTTAAAATTATTTCAGCAGATGGCTCCACCATTTAATGTAAAGATATACCCCAACACACTTTTACTATCATCATGATCAGATTGAAAGCTGGAGTTTGTAAACCCCACAAGCTTCAGATCTGACTCACCATAAACCAACCATTGGTCTTTAGTATTTCTCAAATACTTAGGAATGATTTTAACCACCTTTCAGTGATTTTCTCTAGGGTCAGACTGGTATCTACTTACTACTCCTAGTGAGTATGCCACGTCTGATCTCGTATATGTCATTGCATGCATAATAGACCCAATTACCGAAGCATATGAAATTCTACTCATAAGCTCTCTCTCTTCAAGAGTTCTCGGACAATCTTTCTTAGAGAGAGAAATTTCTTGGCCTATCGGAAGATAGTCCTCTTTGAAATTCTCCATGCTAAATCTCTTCAGCACAATTTTTATGTACGTAGATTGGGATATACCATGCATCCTTTCAGATCTATCCCTATAGATCTTCATCCCTAGGATGTAGGATGCTTCACCCAAGTCCTTTATGGAGAACTATGATAACAATCAGACTTTTATTTATTATAGTGTGGGAATGTCATTCTCGATTAAGAGAATATCGTCCACGTACGAAATAAGGAATACCGTTGCTGGACCATTTGTCCATTTATAAATGCAGGGTTCTCCATTTTTAATGAAGCCATATATTTTGATCACTTTATCAAAACTCATATTCCAACTCCGAGATGCCTACTTCAATCCATAAATGGATCTCTGAAGCTTGCACACCTTGGACTCATATGTAGATGTGAACCCTTTAGGTTGTATCATATACACCTCTTCGATCAGCTCTCCATTTAGGAAAGCTGTCTTCATATCTATCTGCCAGATCTTATAGTCTAGATGGATAGCAATGGCAAGCATGATCCAAATAGACTTAAGCATTGCCACAGGGGAGAACGTCTCCTCATAGTTGATACCATAACGTTGACGATACTCCTTGGCAACTAGACGGGCTTTATAGGTCTCCACCTTTTCATCAACGTCCCTCTTTCTTTTGAAGACCCATTTACACCCAATAGGTATAACTCCTTCAGATGGGTCAACTAATGTCCATACATCATTGACCTTCATGGAATCCATTTCGGATCTCATGGCTTCTAGGTATTTCTTAGAGTTGGATCTCTACATTGCATCCATATAAGTGATCGGATCCTCATCATTCTCATCGAGTTCGATGGGATCACCATCCTGAACCAAGAATCTATAGTATCTATCCGGATGGTGGGGTACTCTATCAAATCGTCTTAATGGTACACGTTCACTAAGCTTCGAATCTAATCTAATCAAATCCGACTTAGGTTCAACATTTTGTATCAGACTTTCTACCTGTTGAACTTCATCAAGTTCAATCTTAGAGGCAATAGTTTCTTCATCAAGAAACTCCTTTTCCAAAAATATTGTCCTAAGGCTGACAAACACCTTTTGTTCATCAGCATGGTAGAAATAGTATCCTTTGGTCTCTTTTGGGTACCCTATGAATGTACACTTGTCAGACCTAGGTCCAAGTTTGTCTGTAACTAACCATTTGACATAAGCCGGATACCCCCAAATCCTAAGGTATGAAAGTGTTGGCTTACACCCTGTCCATATCTCATATGGGGTTTTAACTACAGACTTACTTGGAATCCTATTTAATAGATAACAAATCGATTTGAGTGCATATCCCCAGAAGGATATCGGTAAGCTTGGAAATTCCATCATGGATCAGACCATATCTAATAGAGCCTGATTCCTCCTTTCAGACACACCATTATGCTGTGGTCTTCCAGGAGGAGTCCATTGGGAGGAAATTCCATTCTCTCCTAGATATGTGAGAAACTCACCAGAAAGGTATTCTCCTCCTCGGTTAGACAGAAGAGTTTTAATACTCTTTTCAGTTTATTTTTCTACTTCACTTCTGAATCGTTTAAACATTTCAAAAGAATCCAACTTATGTTTCATCAAATAGACATATCCATATCTGGATAGATCATCTGTAAAAGTGATGAAGTAGACATATCCACCTTTGGCACTTGTGCTCATTGGTCCACATACATCAGTACGTACTAGACCTAAGAGCTTATTGGCTCTCTCATCTTTTCTAGTGAAAGGGGACTTGGTCATTTTACCAAGAAGACAGGACTCATAGGTTGAAAGTGATTCACAATCATTAACTTCGAGGATTCCCTCCTGAGTCAACTTGTTTGTCCTGTTCTTGTTTATATGACCTAGCCTATAGTGCCATAAGTAGATATCTGATACACTATCTAATTTAGGATGCTTGCCAGTAGAATAGACTACATTAATAGGTTGTGATAAGATATATACACCATTGTTCAATTATCTATAGAAAGCAGTAACACCATTCACAATAACATTACAAACTCATTTCTTTATTAAAATTTCATAATTGTTCATGACCAAAGGCCTACAGAAATGATATTTAAAAAGAAACTAGGATAGAATTGATAGTCACTAAGAACAACGATATGAGATTCAAATACAAGTTTCAAAATTTCTAAAGCTAGAACTGGAACTGATCTTCGATCTCCAACGTTCAGGAATCTCTCACCTTGCTCGAATCTTCTACTGACCTGCAATCCTTGTAACGAATTGCAAATATGGTAAGGGCTACCGATATCCAATACCCAGTCAGTAATATTATAAATAGAAAAATTGCAAGGAGTTATCAATTAAATATCTTGCCTAGCAATAGCTTGCTTCTTTCTCTACCTATTCCGGTCTAGGGAGGCAATGTACTAAGTACAGTTCCTCTTTTAGTGCTCCTGCTTCTTGCAAAAAAAGCATTCAGCTGGACTCTTGTCGAGCTTGGTCTTTGGGTCTAATCCTACACAAGTGTCCTAGTATGAACATGTACCTTCTTGGCTTTCTTCTTCTTATTTTTCTTTTCTTTTCCAAAGGATTGAGAACGAGAAGACGAACCTCCCACTAAGTTCACTGACTCTTTATAGAGTTGGTGATCCTTCTCAAAGTTCTGAAGTAACCCTAAAAACCCATGGTAGTCCACTTCAGGTTTTAATATTCTATAATGTGTATGGAATGGGAGATAAGGCTTGGACAGCAAGTTCAGTATTGCATCTTTCCTAAGTTGTTTGTGCAAGGAAAAGCCGAGCTTGCTCAAGCGTTCTATCAGCTCGATCATGTACAATACATGATCAGTTAAAAACTTACCTATTGATACACATGAGTGGGTCAGTTAAAGTCGGGCTCGTGTGTAGTCTATTTGGATTCTAGTACTTACAAAAAAATTAATATTATTGGGGATAAACCCCGCTCCAGTCGAAGTCTAGTCTAATGCTTAGCCTAATGTAACTGGTAATCATAGAAGAGTTTCGATCAAAAATTCTTCCTCTTAGGACTTCTCCTTCAGTTAGACTCCTTCAGCAGCCAAACTCCTCCAGCAACCAAACTTCTTCCGACCTTCTCCTTCAATCGGACTTCTTCAGTAGTAGAACTTCTTCTAGACTCCTCCAACAGCCAAACTCCTTTCGGACTTCTCCAGTAGCCGAACTTTTTTCAAATCCCTCTAGCAGCCGAACTCCTTACGGACTCCTCTAGCAGTCGAACTCCTTCCAAACTCCTCCAGCATCGGACTTCTCCTTTAGCCAAACTTCTCCATCAGTTGGATTCCTTTCGAACTCCTCCATCAGTTAGACTCTTTCCCAACTTCTCCTTTAGTCGAACTCCTCCATCAGTCAAACTCCATCCAAACTTCTTCTTCAGTCGAACTCCTTCCAGACTTCTCCTTCAGCAAACTTTTCCATCAGTCGGACTCCATCCGAACTTCTCCTTTAGCCAAACTTCTCCACCAGTCAGGCTCCTTCTGAACTTCTCCATCAGTCAAACTCTATTTGGATTCCTCTAGTGGATTACTTTCATATTTCAACTAGCATTCCACCCAGATGATCTCCTTTAGCCATATTCTTTTTAGGAGTCCGAACTCCTCTAGAATTGATATATGTCAAAACTCCACGTGGTCCAGAGCGGTCCACTATCGAATGGTTATGGCTATCACTATCAGTCTGTTACCGACTCTATCTACTAAAGGGACCCTCCAAATATATTTTTTTTAAGCTCTCTTCTTCTTCCCAAAATTTTGCTAAATTCTTTCCTGAGCACTCCATTTCTATTGGCCAAAAGAGCTGGCTTGACCATTGGAGGGTTCTACCGGAGCCACCACCACCGACTCCAGATGGAACTTTATTTTGTAGATCACCGATGGTGACCTCTTCTTCCTCAACTCCAGCTCAATCTGACATCAACCAGATTTTGCACCAATAGGATTGATGCTGGAGGAAGGAACCTCTGTTCTTGAGGTACCCTTATTCTTAAAGGAGTGCTCAATCGATCCTGTGGATCTTTTTCTTCAAGACTCATCTCCATCCTCTCCCTCAATCCCAAGAAATGCCTCCGAAGAAGGTGACTATCTGAAGATCTACTACTTCTGCAATCAGATTTGAGCTAGATCCATTCATTCCTACTCCATTATCGGTGCTTCAACCTCCTCCTTCATCGACAGCCATGGTAGATTTGGAGCTATTTAACCTACTAATGCAGCGGATTTAGGGCCTCATCGAAATGGTGCAGGCCATGCGACAACACTCGATGGCAGTTCCATCAGAAAACCCACCATCGAGATGTCAAGAATCGATTCTAAGGAGGCACACTTGGGCTAGCATACCTGTCGCCCCTGAGAAGGAGAAATAGAGAGCAGAGGATCCTTATTCGGATAATGATTTTTCTCCAAAAAAGACCTTTCCCATCTACAGTAGAAAGCCTTCCAAGATTTGCGATCGAGATGACGTCTTTCATCAAAAACTATGTGAGATGGACCAGCAGATTGAGAAACTCCATCACATCGCCTTGGCTCACCATGACGACGTCTACACCGATCTTCTTTTCTCTTCCCAAATTATGCAAGAGCCCATTCTATCAAACTTCAAGCTTTCCTAATTTGAAAGCTATGATGGAACCTTTGATCCGATCGATCACCTGGAGGCCTTCTGGATCATGATGCCGCTCCATGGTGCACCAAACGCCATCTTATGTCGAGCTTTTTCATCTACCTTGAGGAGAGCAGCAAAAAACTGGTACTCGACGTTGAAGCCAAATGTGATCTTCTTCTTTGATTAGATGAGCCATTAGTTTGTGGCTCATTTTGTTAGCAGCCGGTGTCCCCATCGAGGTTCAAATTTTTTGATGAATATCAAACAGAAGGAGGAAGAATCTATATGGGCTTATGTCATCTAATTTAATGCTACTACATTAGAGGTCCAGAACCTGGACCAGTCTGTTGCAATAGCCACACTCAAGGGCGGCCTTCAAAAGAATGATTTATTGTTCTCTCTACAGAAGAAGTACCCCAAGGACTTTACTGATCTACTAGCTTGGACTGAAGGATATACTCGAGCAGAAGAAGCCTTCAAGTTAAAGGATGAGGAAGCCATAGGAGAGTGGTAGGCGGACAAGTCTAATAAATCTGCAGCTGATGGAGGGTCAAATGAATTTTGGCCATGCTTATGTACACCCCGAGTGCAAGCAAGCCCGAACTCCTCGAGCTTGTCGTCAAAGAGGCCCCGATAGAAGGGCACGAAGAAGTTCTTCCTCTAGAATGTTTCACAACTACGCTCCCCTCAATGTTTCAAAAATGCAAGTATTGATAGAGATCAAGAAGCAACTACCGAGGTCTGAAAAGATGCACACTCATTCTGACAAGCGCAATCCAAGCAACTACTGCCTCTATCATCATGATCATGGCCACAATACTGAAGAATGCATTCAGCTCCAAGACGAGATTGAGGAGCTCATCAGGAGAGGCTGGCTGGGTCAATTTCTCAGATGCCAGTTTGAAGCAAGAGAAGATCGACCAAGGGCACTATCACAGCCAGAACATGTTAGATATGTATGCCCAAGAAGCCAGAATTGGCTAACACTTGTAATACACATCTAAGGACAAAATTATAATTTTAACTCTAAATAATAAAATAAATTATTTTCTATCATAGTGTGTATTTAAAAGTGTCTGTGATACATCCCTTAAATTAATGGTAATGATAGTTCATATTTTCAAGAGTTGAAAATTTAAGATATGAATTTTCATTATTAACTCATAAAATGCTCCCGACCATAGGATCATCATGAGGATGGTGGTTGATTCAAAAGGTTGGCATACAGTCACTTCTTTAGTATAGATGAATCTTGAGTCTATGATGTAGAGACACTGAAGTGAGAGTATAGGTACTCGTTAGAGAACGAGGGTACTGAGCGTGACCATCTCGAGCAGTCATGAGAAAGTTTACCTTTTTGTCGATGACTAGCTCGAAGCTGCAGTGGTATGTCTGGTTCATTAATCTGAGGTGCATTGATAGTTCACCTTTAGAGTGTTATAGTTTGACTACACCATAACTCGATCTCCTAGGCATTCGAAACCCTGAGGTGTATGTTGGCTATAGCATGTTCATCGTAGGAATTGGATTGCACCGATAGAAGATCTATCCACCTCGATAGATGAAGAGCAGCCCTATGATGATCATGAAAATCAAGTCCATAAGCCCATAGCCATGGCAGAGTGAAATAATAGAATGTATTTCTATTAGGATTTTCACATTGAACTTGAATCGAATGATTAAGTCATATGACAAAAATTAGGGTTTGACGAGATTACATTAACACTAATCTGATTGGAGCTCAAGATAGAAAAACTTAATCACACTGATAACTGCATCGAGAGGTTCATTTTTAGTTCTAATGAATTGCCATCATGTGCTGCTAGGTGTCACTGATGGATTTTGGGAGCAATTAGAATGATCTGGATGATCGATCATACTAGTTGTTTGAATCAAAAAAAATTTGATCCATTAGAAGGTGTTTCGATAATGTTGATGATAGAGATCATGACATATCCTATTACCATGCAGAACTGAACCTAACTGGATCACACAAATAAAGTTTTCGATCTGAATATCATCAATGGAACTAACCCAGTTCGATTGATTTGAATAAGATTCAATTAGGCTCAAGGAAATCGTGCTAGCACATGATTGAGCCTAATGTTCTTCTTTAACAATCATTAAAAGTTATCTCGACTAAGTCAAATGTATTTGAGCTCATTAAGGAACCATTACTTGATCTAACTAAAGCATGTCTAGGTCAGGGTTGTCTTAATTTATGAGATAAATTTGAGACAACACCTACCCTTTTCCGTCACTTGCTAAATCTTGTCTTTTGACTTTGGTCAAATGTTGACCTTTGATACTTAGACATCTGCCTATGTTGAAAGGAATATGCCCTCAAGCCAATTTATTTTTTGGGGTGTTCTTTGTCTTCCAGACTCATGTAATGACATTTTTAATAAAAGGCATTTATTTCATCATATGCAGTATCTTATTATTTATTTAAGATTATGATGAACCCTATAAATTTAGACTATGGTTTTAGGATTATGATGAGATCTTACTAGTGAGATCTAAAATCTTAAAATTCTAATTTAAATATTCCTAGTCGATGGGACATTGAGTTAGGGATTAATGTTTTTCGGTAAGACTAGCACATTCTTTGTATGCTCAAATGAGAGGATGATTGATCTTGCAATAACTTGTGTATGATACTAATACAAGAATGTGGGTGCTCATTAGAGAATGAGTTCACTGAATTGATCCAAATTGAGAATATCTAATGGAGTCTTATCTACATGTCAATAGATGGTTCTCATAGTGGAATTTGTGCATGTAATCCTTTGACCTAAAACTACCATAGAATCTTATATATATAAATCCATATTTTGGTTCATACTCATTCATGACTTAGTTATGTATGGGATGATCTGGATATGGTAAATTATATATATGAAGATTGTGAGTAGGTTAATAAGGAATCGATCACTCCTGGTAAGAGGAAATAGCATCCTACCTACTTCTAACAAATAATGATTCAGGAAGACTTTGATCAAAGCATGATGAAAATTAGAAATGGTTTCTAATGTTTCATTAAATGAATTATTATCATAAGATTGAAAGAGAAATGAATATGATATTGGGGTTGACATATTTCCATACCCAGAGTCATATTCAGGATGTAGGGATATCGAAGGATCTAGTTGCATGGTAAATTTCACTGAAGGGTATGTTTGGTATTTCCATCAAAATTTCACATCTTTCGGATAGTCATGATACGTTGCTAGACGTCAATCATGTCTTGTGAGTTCGATCAAGTTAAAATTTTAATTTGATCATTAAATTAGAAAGTGTTCTAATTTAAGTCAAATTGGGTTGGCTAGTTTTAACCTAAATCGGTTTGGTTGAGTTCTAACCAGATTAGGTCAAATCACACCCAAATTCACTACTGGTTAGATGTGGAGCCCAATGGGTCACACACAAAGAGAATTGATTAAGGGTCTAATTAGATTAGACCATATTTGCAAGATGAATATGCTAGCACATATAGCAAACCCTAGCACCAGGATTCGAATTGGATTCGAATCATCTTCCGATTTGGGCTAATTTAGATCCGATTTGAGCCAAATAGGATTTGGTCTTGAGTTGGATTAACCTAGATTGATTAGGCTTTAGATTGGGCACCACCTACTAGCATCCCATGTGCCAGAGAGTCTCTCTCTTGCGCGTAGAATGTATTTCATGCGCAAAGGACTCTTTGGCATATGGAATAAGATGGCGCTTACCCTTTTTGACTTTTCCCATATATTATGTCACATAATTTTTTAATTGGCATGGACATCAGATATGTGGTGCAGAAGAGTCCTTCAGTAGATAAAAGACTTCTTTTCCTTTTAAATTTTTTTGCCCATGTTGTTTTGTCGCCCAAGATACCTTGCCGCCTACTCCTCCTTGACGTCTCTTGGACCAAGTCAAAAGCTCTTGGGACTTTGACTATTCAAAGTTTTCTTCCATGCCTTCTTACTGAATGGGCATCCCTTTTTAGAGCCATTAGATGGCTTTGTATCATGATCTAATGGATGAAAAGGGTGGCGCCAAGGATGAAGCATCGCAGCTCTTCATAAAAAAATACGTAGAATTAGTCCAAAGTCTTTCTGCTTTAAGGCACCTCTTGGACTAAGTCTATATCTCATTTTTTTTTGTGATAAGGTGTGAGATTGGCTGATGGGGCATGAGAAATGGAAAAGGAAAGGGCGTGAGATTTTTGTTGGCATCCTTACGTACATTATAAATAAGGGTGTGCATCAAGAGTCCAATGGTGTGAACATTATCTTTTCTTTCTTACAAGAGTTTCCTTTTGTCCAATTTTCTTGCTTCTTTTCTCTTGTCTAGACCTTGTCTTTATAAGAACAAGAAGTCATCTTAAGACAAAGAGATTAGGAAGGAAAATTAAGAAGACAAAAGAAAAAGAAAGATAGATAAGGAAAGGCAAGGAAGGTGACATAAAGGCTTAAGAAGGTCTTGCCCATTTAATTGAAGTTCTTATTACAAGAATTTTAATTATATAAATCAGAGGTGCTGGTGTCTTGATCAAGTCTCTGTGTGGATCAATGTTGGAGGGTGAACACGTGGGCACCTGGTAGAACCCCTGTCAGACTACTACCGACAATCAGGGATAATTTAGGATTTAGCGATAAGAGGTATGTTCTAATACTTTCTTTTATATTACAAATGCATGTTATATGATTCAATTGCTAATAAGGTGGTCCTAGGGTTTTGGGTTTGGTTTATTTTGATTTCATTTTTTGTTTTGAAATCCTTGCTTCTGCCCTGTGCACCGAACCCATCAGTGGTATCAAAGTGAGCCTTATTAGGTTAAATCATATAATGCTTTGCTTATAACGTAATAGCATAAATGAAAAATATGGTATAATACTTTTTAGCATGTTTTTATTTATATGATGAGATCATATTCTTTTATTTATCATAATGAGATTATGTTGTATATATTATTCTGTAAAGGTTGCCCTGATATAGTGGAGAGTATTCACTATATAATGATGGTTGTCCTAGAATAATTATACATCTCAATAGATATATATATTTTATTATATTTGATGCTATTAGGCATTTAGTCTAATTTAAATTTGTATGTACATTGAAACCTTTTAAATCCCTCTATGAAAAATTATATTAAGTTATAGTGTAATTAATCTATAGTTGAATCAGTCAGGATGTCTAATTGATCTATTGGTGTCTAGGAAAATTGGTTCATGATTGGTAAAAAGAACATGATTTTTAATTGGTTCCATTGTCTGACCTGGACAAATTTATTGGTGTCTAAGGAAAGCAACTAAGGGACTCCCATTTCTCTCCCATTCACCTGGCCAATTTGATTAATTTAATTCCAGATTGAAATGCTTAATATTATATTCACTACATTAAGGCCTTCCTTCATACTATTTTCTTATTATGTCCAGAACCATATTAGTTCTATTGTGTAACCACAAGATCTATCATGGGGAAAGATGTAATATTAATCTAGTGCATTGAGATGCTTACAGTATTTTGAATATACTACTTTGTTGTGTAACCACAAAAGTAGTTATATTTCATTTTTGTTTGTATAGAAATGAAGGGTTCTACTTAAACTAAAATATTAAAGTTTGTTGTGTTAACACAAGGCTATTAATGTTTTAGAGGCAAAAGTTTTTTGAGAGTTGCATAAAATGCAATTGGAAAGAGTTTCCTACCTTTGAACTTATAACAAGTTTGTTGTGCAACCACAAGACTTTTTATAAGAAATTAGGATCTTATTCTCACTAAGAAAATCAATAAGAGGGTTATGATTTTTAGTGGAAGACATAATTAAATTAAAGTTCTAATTTAATTATGTTTGTCATCATGAATTATCTGCTTATGTATTGTTCTTTATTATGTAGATTAAATGGCTTCTTCACTTTCATTACATTCAATTTTGGATTCAAATAAATTGACTGGTCAAAATTATGTTGACTGGTTGAGAAATCTTAAAATAGTACTCAGTCAAGAAAAACTCTCCTATATTCTTGACAACCCTGATCCTGAGCCATTAGGAAATGATGCCACAGATGAAGATAAGTCCACATACAAGATGTGGCAAAATGATTTCCTTACTTTCAAATACATCATACTTGTCTCTATGAATAATGAATTATAGAGGCAGCATGATAGCATGGACACTCAATCTATATTGCTCAATCTAATGGAGCATTATAGAGAGCATAGTAGGACTGCTAGATATGAGATATCTAAGCAATTATTTCATGCAAAAATGATAGAAGGAACATTCGTACAAAATCATGTTTTGATGGTAATTGACCTAATCACTTGATTAAGTCAATTAGATTTTGTAATGGATGGAGAGTTAAGTCAGGATTTGATCCAGCAATCACTCTCAGAATCATTTTCTCAGTTTATCATGAACTATCACATGAACAAACTGAATTCTTCATTACCTGAGCTATTAAATATGCTCAAAATAGTAGAAAGCCATATCAAAAAAGATAGGGCTCCTCTTCTTCTTGTGGATGGGCTCTCTAAGAAGAAGGCAGGCAAAAAAGGTTCAAAGAAAAGGTTGAATCCTAAAAGTAATATAAATAAGAAGAAAAAGAGGTGAAGGTCTCCAGACAAATGACCTATTTTCACTGTGGCAATGTAGGTCATTGGAAGAGAAATTGCAAGGCTTACCTTGCAACCGTTAAGTCTGGTGCAAATAATGCACCAAAAGGTATGTATGAGATACATACTATATTATCATTAAATTCTTCCATTTCAAATTCTTGGGTATTAGATACCAGCTGTGTTTTTCATATCTACAAATCTTTGTAAGGGCTGGAGAAAATTAAGAGTTTGAAGAAAGGTGACTTCAAGCTCTATGGCGCTGGAGGAGAATCTATCCAGGCAGAAGCTGTAGGGACAAAAATATTGAAGTTACCTTATGGGAAGATCTTAGAGCTTACAAGTTGTTATTATATGCCTAAGATCATTAGAAATATTATATCTATACCCTTGTTATTAAAACAAGGTTATAGTCTTAATGTAACGAGCGAAGGTTGCTCGATCAAATATTCTAATGAAATTATTTGTTTTGGCATATTTAGCAATGGTTTGTTGACTCTATGTTTGGATAATAATATATTTCATATTGATGAAAATGAAAAATGTAAGAGAGATGACATAAATAATACTTTACTCTGGCATTGTCGATTAGGTCATATTAGTGAGGCTAGGATTAACAAGTTATACAAAGAAAAGTTCTTTGATCCTTTTGATTATGAATCACTGGGTACTTGTGAATCATGCCTCATGGGTAAAATGACCAAGATTCCATTTAGTGGACATAGAGAAAGGACAAATGAGTTATTAGGACTTGTACATATGGATGTATGTGGTCCTATGACAACTCAAGCTAGAGGAGGATACTCTTATTTTATTACATTCACTGATGATTTATCTAGGTTTGGATATGTGTATCTTATGAAACACAAATCCGAAGCCTTTGATAAATTTAAAGAGTATCAAAGTATGGTCGAAAAATAAACTGAACAATGTATAAAAGTCCTTCGATCTGATCGGGGAGAAGAATACTTATCTAGTGAGTTTCTTGACTATCTTAAATTTAAAGGGATTCTCTTTGAATGGACACCTCCTTATACACTGCAATTAAATGGTATAGTTGAAAGAAAAAATCATACCTTATTAGATATGATACGGTCCATGATGTGCTTCACTGATTTACCAATTTTCTTCTAGGGTCATGCTCTGGAGACTGCAATTTACATCTTGAATAAAGTACCTTCTAAATCTTTATCTAGTACTCCATATGACATATGGAGAAGTAAGAAATCTAATCTTAAGTATCTTAAGATATGGGGTTGTCCAGCTTATGTCAAAAGAAACTTTGGACATAAACTTGATGCTAGATCAGACAGATGTCTATTTATTGGATATCCTAGAAATAGTATAGGATATTTATTCTACCATCCTACTGAACAAAAGGTATTTGTAAGTAGGCATGCCATTTTCATGGAAAAAGAATTTATCCTAGAAAAGGGCAGTGGCAGAAATATTGAACTTAGTGAAGTTCAAGAAAATCAAATAGAAATTTCTCAACCATATAATCACATAAAAGAACTAGAACACATAACTCCTATCCGTAGGTCTAAAAGAGTAAAAATACACCTATTAGGTATGGGTTCATTATTGAGAACAATAAAACCCAAGTCATTGAGAATGACGAACCTCTGACCTATACGGAAGCAATCAAAAGTAAGGACTCTAATAAATGGCTGGCTGCCATGTAATCCGAAATAGAATCCATGCACACCAACAAAGTATGGACTTTGGTGGATGCACCAGAGGATATAAATCCTATTGGATGCAAATGGATTTTTAAGAAAAAGATTGGAGCAGATGGTCAAATTGAAACCTATAAGGACAGATTGGTGGCTAAGGATTTTAGGCAAAAACAAGGGATTGATTATGATGAAACATTTTCACCTATTGTCATGCTCAAATTTATTCAGATTATACTTGCTATAGCAGCATACCACGACTATGAAATATGGCAAATGGATGTAAAGACTGCCTTCCTTAATAGTTTCCTTGAGGAGGAAGTGTATATGTCATAGCCAAAAGGATTTGAGTCAAATGAAAGACCAAATCAGGTATGTAAACTTAAGAGATTCATTTATGGATTAAAGCAAGCATCAAGGAGTTGGAACATCTATTTTGATGGAACAATAAAAGAGTTTGATTTTATCAAGAATGTGGATGAATCATGTGTGTACAAGAAAACTAGTGGGAGAACAATAGAATTCTTGATTCTGTATGTAGATGACATACTCCTCATTGGGAATAATATCCCAATATTACAATCAGTCAAATTATGGCTATCAAATAAGTTTTCCACGAAAGATTTGGAAGAAGCATCCTATATACTAGGAATAAAGATCTATAGAGATAGATCTAAGAGGATGCTAGGCTTGTCCCAATCAAGGTACATTGACTTAATTTTGAAAAGATTCAGTATGGATGGGAGTAAAAGAGGTTATTTATCCATAAGTCAAGGCATACATCTCTCTAAAAAGATGTCTCCAAAGACACCAAAAGAGAGAAATAGAATGTATTCTATTCCTTATGCTTCGGCTGTAGGATCAATAATGTATGCCATGTTATGTACAAGGCCTGATGTTGCTTATGCTTTAGGCATTGCAAGTAGATTTCAAGCTGATCCAGGAGAGGATCATTGAAAAGCTGTGAAAAATATTCTTAAGTACTTAAGAAGGACTAAAGATATTTTTCTTGTATATGGTGGTTCTGATCTTAAACTAGAAGCATATTCTGACTCTAGTTTTCAATCAGATCCCAGATGATAGCAAATCCATTTCAGGGTATGTCTTTACTCTGAATGGTGGAGCAGTGAGTTGGAAGAGTACTAAGTAGCCAACTATAGCTGACTTAACCACTGAAGTAGAATACATAGCTGTAAGTGAAGCCGCCAAGGAAGCTGTTTGGATGAAGAAGTTCATCACTGAACTAGGTGTTATTCCTGAAATTGAGAATCCAATACCACTTTACTATGATAATACTAGAGCTATAGCTCAAGCAAAGGAACCAAGGTCTCATCATAAATGCAAACACATTCTGAGACACTTCCATCTCGTTTGAGAAATTATTGAAAGACAAGATGTAGTCATAGAACGAGTGGATACAAAGAACAATATAGCAGACCCATTCACTAAGGCCTACCATCGCAACTGTTTAATCGCCACCTTGATTGTATGGGATTAAAACATAAGGGTGATTGGCTTTAGTGCAAGTGGGAGATTGAAAGGAATATGCCCTCAAGCTAATTTATTTTTTGGGGTGTTCTTTGTCTTCCAGACTCATATAATGACATTTTTAATAAAAAGCATTTATTTCATCATATGCAGTGTCTTATTATTTATTTAAGATTATGATGAATCCTATAAATTAGGGCTATGATTTTAGGATTTTGATGAGATCATACTAGTGAGATCTAAAATCTTAAAACCCTAATTTAAATATTCCTAGTCGATGGGACATTGAGTTAGGGATCAATGTTTTTCGGTAAGACTAGCACATTCTTTATATGCTCAAATGAGAGGATGATTGATCTCACAATAACTTGCATATGACACTAATACAATAATGTGGGTGCTCATTAGAGAATGAGTTCACTGAATTGATCCAAATTGAGAATATCTAATGGAGTCCTATCTACATGTCAATAGATGGTTCTTATAGAAAAAAATATGCATGTAATCCTTTGATCTAAAACTACCATAGAATCTTATATATATAAATCCATATTTTGGTTTATACTCATTCATGACTTAGTTATGTATGGGATGATCTAGATATGGTAAATTATATATATGAAGATTGTGAGTAGGTTAACAAGGAATCGATCACTCCTGGTAAGAGGAAATAGCATCCTACCTACTTCTAACAAATAATGATTCAGGATGACTTTGATCAAAGCATGATGAAAATTAGAAATGATTTTTAATATTTAATTAAATGAATCATTATCATAAGATTAAAAGAGAAATGAATATGATATTGGGGTTGACATATTTCCATACCCAGAGTCATATTCAAGATGCAGGGAGATCGAAGGATCTAGTTGCATGGTAAATTTCACTGAAGGGTATGTTTGGTATTTCCATCAAAATTTCACATCTTCTGGGTAGTCATGATACATTGCTAGACGTCAATCATGTCTTGTGAGTTCAATCAAGTTAAAATTTTAATTTGATCATTAAATTAGAAAGGGTTCTAATTTAAGTCAAATTGGGTTGGCTAGTTTTGACCTAAATCGGTTTGGTTGAGTTCTAACCAGATTAGGTCAAATCACACCCAAACTCACTGCTGGTTAGATATGGAGCCCAATGGGTCACACACAAAGAGAATTGATTAAGCATCTAATTAGATTAGACCATGTTTGCAAGATGAATATGCTAGCACATATAGCAAACCCTAGCACTAGGATTCGAATTGGATTCGAATCAGCTTCCGATTTGGGCTAATTTAGATCCGATTTGAGCCAAATAGGATTTGGTCTTGAGTTGGATTAACCTAGATTGATTGGGCTTCAGATTCAGCACCACCTACCAGCATCCCATGTGCTAGAGAGTCTCTCTCTTGCATGTGGGAAGTATTTCATGCGCAAAGGACTCTTTGGCGCATGGAATAAGATGGCGCCTACCTTCTTTGACTTTTCCCATATATTATGTTGCATAATTTTTTAATTGACATTGACATCAGATATGGGGTGTAGAAGAGTCCTTCGTAGATAAAAGACTTCCTTTTCTTTCAAATTTTTTCACCCATGTTGTTTTGTCGCCCAAGATACCTTGCCGCCTACTCCTTGACGTCTCTTGGACCAAGTCAAAAGCTCTTGGGACTTTGACTATTCAAAGTTTTCTTCCATGCCTTCTTGCTGAATGGGCGTCCCTTTTTAGAGCCATTGGATGGCTTTGTATCATGATCTAATGGATGAAGAGGGTGGCACCAAGGATGACGCATCATGGCTCTTCATAAAAAAATATGTAGAATTAGTCCGAAGAGTCTTTCTGCTTTAAGGCACCTCTTGGACTAAGTCTATATCTCATTTTTTTTTATGATAAGGCATGAGATTGGCTGATGGGGTGTGAGAAATGAAAAAGGAAAGGGAAAGAGATTTTTGTTGGCATCCTTACGTACATTATAAATAAGGGTGTGCATCAAGAGTCTGATGGTGTGATCATTATCTTTTCTTTCTTATAAGAGTTTCTTTTTGTCCAATTTTCTTTCTTCCTTTCCCTTGTCTAGACCTTATCTTTATAAGGACAAGAAGTCATCTTAGGACTAAGAGATTAGGAAGAAAAATTAAGAAGACAAATGAAAAAGAAGGATGGATAAGGAAAGGCAAGGAAGGTAACATAAAGGCTTAAGAAGGTCTTGCCCATTTAATTGAAGTTCTTATTACAAGAATTTTAATTATATAAATCAGAGGTACTGGTGTCTTGATCAAGTCTCTGTGTGGATCAACATTGGAGGGTGAACACGTGGGCACTTGGTGGAACCCCTGTCAGACTACTATCGACAATCGGGGATTATTTAGGATTTAGCGATAAGAGGTATGTTCTAATACTTTCTTTTATATTACAAATGCATGTTATATGATTTAATTGCTAATAAGGTGGTCCTAAGATTTTGGGTTTGGTTTATTTTGATTTCATATTTTGTTTTGAAATCCTTGCTTCCGCCTTGTGCACCAAACCCATCACATGTGTCATGCACCCATAGGAGATAAGATGGACCCTTGCCCCCATACTAAATAGTAGAAAGGCAAGGGGTGCATGCCTGAGGAGGCGTGCACCCAAAGAGGATAAAGATTGGAGTCCCACATGGATGGGACTTCAGTTGCTTCATGGTTTCAAAGTAGGTGGCGCCAAAGACTCATCTTTGACTAGTCTTGGCACCACCTAAGGAGGTTTGTGAGAGACTCTAATCTGATTGGATCAGATGATATCATTCCACCAATTAGATTTAGATCTGATTGCACAAAGAGTCGTGATTGATCGGGATGATGTGGCAACGCATGGTGCAGCAGGATCTATATAAACCCTGTCTGTGCCTAAGATTGTGATGCTTTGCCCTTTGCCCATGCCACATAGCCCTTCTCCCTCCTTCTCCATGCCACCATCTAATCCTCTATCTCCTCTCCATGCCCAAGAAGCTTTGGATATGAGTTTGGTGCGATCCAAGCAAGAGAAAGGCAACAAAAAAGAAAGAAAGCAGCATTGTTGCAAGAGACGACATTCGATCTTCAAAAGCCATTTTGAAGATCTTCAAGATCAGATCCAGATCTAATTTTTGGAGCACAGATTGAGAAGAAGAAGATCTCCAGATCCTATCTGAATGGATACCGATAGAGGTCAGGCACTTGCATGGCTACATCCAGAACCTCAGGCAAACATCAGGATCATCATAGGATAATAGGATTACCCACAATAAGGTACAATTAAATTAGATTTAATTTATTTTTATTTTTATTTTATTTTATCAGATCAATAAAATTAGATCTAAAAATTTTTTGATCTAATTTAGATCTAAGAGAAAAAATTTTTGAAATATCCCTCTTGATTAAATCAGATCTGAACGAACCTAACCTGGAAAACAGGGTTTTCCCTTTAACTGGTATCAGAGCCAGATTCCTTAGTTAATTAGATCTAATTTTAATATATTTTTGATTTGATAATTAGATGATTTCAGATGTCACATTAGATGTGATTAGATCTAAAATTAAAAATTAAGAAAATTAAATAATCTAGATCTAAGATGTATGAGATGCATGACTAGACTAGGAATAGAATTATTCTTTAAGTAATCTAGGATGATCATAATTTAGTTTGATTAATTATAACTTTTAGATATATTTATTTATTATTTTTTGATAATATAAATATTATAATTATATCTAAAAAATAAAAAATAAACTTATTTAATTTTGTTCATATGAGGTATGATAGATGCATGTTTAGACTAGTTGTAGAATAGTTCTACAAAGTTATCTTAAATAAATTTAATTTGATATTATTAAATTTAAATTTTATTTTTTAGATATTTATGAGATAATTTAGATCTAAAAACATGCATGATATGATACATGAGATGTATGCAAAATATGTTTTTAAGTTAGATCAATTTTTATATGTGATATATGATGTAGATCAAACTAGTTTTATAGATTCATCATATTTCTGATTAAGACATTTCCCTTGGCCGTCTGGTCATAAGATCAAAATAGGATTTAAATACCCTCTCCTCTCATTCGATGGGGTGTTCTTATGATATGTAGAGGGGCTGCACATTCGTCCTTAATCAAAAATTAAAACTTATTTTCTGCAAAATCCTAGATCCTAAAATCTTAGGATTTTATTTACATGTTTTTTTTATGAATCTTATACTTAATTAAAAATTAAAATTATGAAATATGTTAGGTCTAAAATTAAGAATTTTTAGATCAAATACATATTCATAAAATTGGGTTCAAACTTGGGTAGCTCAATTAGGTCTAGCGGTTGGTCAAACCAAATTAAGAGTTGGTTAGATAGGATTAAGAGTGCTTAAATTGACAAGTCTAATAGGATTAAGTCAGGGTCAAGATCGAGTCACATGAGTGTTCGATCAAGTTAAGACCTAATTAGGCTCAGTGCTTAGAGTCTGGATTGTAGGGTAACCCGATTGGTTCAGGCTCAATAATTTGGTATCTAAGGTAAGTTTGGCAGATACGATCGACTGGTTTTTAATTGGGAGCTACTTGACTTGAATGCGTTCTTGTCAAGTTAATGGCATATCTCTTCCACCGGTCTCACTTACCTAGCCATATTTGTTGGCTCAGTCCTGATCTGAGGTGGCTAATAATCCGAGCTAACAATGGCACTAGGTTAGTCATAATGGTTATGGCTATGTCAAGTCAAGTTTAAAGAGACCTAAATCAAATCTTCCTAAGAAAAGATTAAGTCTAAGGTCTTCCACCATTGTAGATGTGCGAGCCCTTTCCGGGGTTGATTGTTCTCATTTGGTCATAGTAATTCAGTTGCATCGAAAAGATGCAACCATGTCTATTAGGCATTGGATGCTACAGGCTGGAGGATGAATTGGGCTCAATATTTTGGATATGGTGAGAAACCTAATTAGAAATCCAATCTATGCAAATGTGGGTCTGACTTAACTAAGGAGTGAATCAATATTTCGAGCATGGTGAAATTCATGAATTAGAGACCAAGCATGGGTGCACCATGATTAGAGAATCATTGAACAAGAATTGTTCACTCATTGGCTAACCCATCACCAATAACTGTTAGGTGAGGTGATGAGTCAGTTGGTGGGACTACACCACCCACTAAAAATTATTAATCATGAAGATTTTTGCATCTCTACAGAGGGAGTGTAGGGATCCGAGAAAATAGTGGAAGCTAATTTATTTAAAAATCAAATTCCTAAACAAATTGGTCAAATCTTAATTACAAAATCTAACTAGAAACTTTGACTCTGTATAGCAAAATGTTTGCATCCAACCCACTATCCTGTATACTAGACACCCATAGACTGACTGGATCCAATTATAAGGATTAGCTTCAAAACTTTAAAATTATTTTGGATTTTGAGAAGTTAACTCATGTATTAGACCAGGATCTCCCCACCTTACCAGTCCATCCATTCGTTGAATAGAGAGATCTCTTGATAAATGGACAGATGAAGATAACAAGGTTAGATACTACATTTTGGGCTCGATGTTCGATAAGCTTCAGCGCCTACATGAAAATATCAAGATTGCTCATCAAATGTTGGCTCACTTGCAAGAGTTGTTTGATGAATAGAGTGGTGCAACCAAATATCAGATCACTAAATGACTGTTTAAGGCTAAAATGCATGATGGACAGTTAGTCCAAGATCATTGTCTGATGATGATCAAGGACTTGGAAGAGCTTGAAAAGCTCGGAGTGAAGTTAGACCAAGATCTATAGAATGACATAATTCTACAATCCTTGACTGATGCATATGGATAGTTTATCATGAACTACCATATCCATAAACTTCAGAGCACTCTGGCTGAACTTATGAACATGCTGGTTACTACTAAGCTTTCTATGAGAGGTTCTAAAGGCTTAGTACTTGCTATGGAATGGACTTCTTTTAAGAGAAAGTCTTTTACAAAGAAGAAAAAGTCTACAAAAAGGCAGAAGATCGAAGATGGAAAGAAAAAGAAGGCAGAGCTGAAAAGGAAGGCTGCTGACAAAGAAAAGTATTTCCATTGTAATACTGACGGCCACTGAAAGTGGAACTATCCTATATACCTGGCCATCCTAAAGAATAACAAGGAGATAGATCCTTCTAGAGGTATGCTTGTTATTGAATGTAACCTTATGATTTCTTCTGCATCCAGTTGGGTGCTTGACTCTAGTTCTATTACTTATTTGTGCACTTCTATGCAGGGTCTTGAGAATAATAGGAGGCTGAGGGATGGTGAGATGATCCTACACGTCGAAAATGGAGCAAGAATTGCTGCTGTGGTCATGGGAACCTACCCTCTTCGACTACCTAACATAGATTTTGTACTTAGGGATTCTTATTATGTGTCTGCTGCAAGTAGGAATTTGATTTTTGTTTCATTTTTAGCACAAGAAGGCTATATAATTAATTTTCATAAGGACCATTGTAATATTGTTTATGAAAAAAATAAAATTGAAAGTAGTTTTTTCATTAATGGTCTCTATCAGTTACATATTGATGTATCTGTCTTTAATATCGAGCAAAATGTGAATGCCATAAAACGACCCAAGGATAGTCCAAATGATAGGTATCTATGGCACCTAAGATTAGGTGATATAGCAGAAGATAGGGGTTAACAAATTGGAGAAAATCAAACTATTGAGTCCGTTGACTTCCAAGTCATATCCAATTTATGAATCATGTCTTTATGGCAAAATGACTTAGCTCCCTTTTGTAGGACATGGGATAAGGGCCACGGATCTACTTGCCCTAGTACATACTGATGTGTGTAGCCCATTTGATGTGCCGGCTAGAGGCAACTTTATCTATTTCATAATCTTTATGGATGATTTATCTTGGTATGGGTACGTATATCTTATGAGATATAAGTCTGAAGCTTTTGAAAAGTTCAAGAAATTCAGACATGAATTCGAAAAGCAAATTGAAAAACTCATTAAGGTTCTTCGATTAGATCGAGGAGGTGAATACCTTAGTCAAAAATTCCTGAACTATCTCAAGCAAAATGGCATAGTCTCTCAATGGACTCCACCTAAAATACCTCAACTCAATGAGGTTTCAGAATGGAGGAATTGAGCCCTATTAGATATGGTCCAATCCATGATGAGCTTCACAGGCCTTCCTGATTTTCTTTGGGGACATAGTTTGTTAACTGCTATATATATACTAAATAGGATTTCCTCTAAAACCATTTCTACCACATCGTATGAGATATGGCATGGTAAGAAACCAAGTCCGAGTCATCTCAAAATTTGGGGTTGTCCGGCTCATATCAAAAGACAACAAGTGGACTAATAGGAATACGATGTTGTCATTAAGACACCGTGTTTATCAGTTTAATCCGACTTCTTAAAATAATTAAAAATGCATAGATAGCAGTGAGTCAGATCGAATCCATAGGAAAGGTAGTATTTTTAGATTTGAAATCTTTGATTTTTGAAAAGAAAAAAAAAGATTTGGAAATAGAATTTGAAGTCGGAAATTAAAATTGCGAAGTGGAAATTAAATTATGTAGAAAAGTAAACTTGGTACTAAGATTTACTAGTAAGATCTTAACATCTACTTGCAGGAAAATAAAAAGCAATAATTAAAATATAAAAATTAAATTACAATAAAAATAAAAAGCTAAAATTAAAGTGCAATAATAAAATTTTTATTAATTAAAATTTTAGAATTTAAATATATGAAATTTTAAAAAAAATAAAATAGCCTGATCTCTGATTTTGGATCAGTATTGGCAGAAAGATGGTGTAGAAGCCTGGCTCTTCTTCTCAGCACCCATTATTTTGAAGCAGTCTTTATTTGATAGCCTAGCTTTGCCATGTACCAAAGCTTCACCTTGATCAGAGATGTTGATTTTTGGAGGCCTGGGGTCTTTTTTATAGAGCTAGGAGGGCTGAAGAGTTTTCTTCTGGGCAATGTGGAACTAAGGAGCTCTTTGATCATCAAAATATAAAAGAATCTAAGTAAAAATTAGATTAAAAAGAGTCCTAGATGAATTTTGCTACTTTGGATGAAATCTGACCGTTAATAGGGATCCAACGGTCCAAAAATCATCAAAATCGGATGTGTATCAATCGAGGTCAGGTTGGATTAAATTTTGACCGTCCGATCGTGCATTGATGGAGAAAATCTGGCCACTGATTGCACATCGAGACTATTGATCACTGCCGAAAGCATTCTGAACTGTCGGATCATCCCCTGGATCATGCACTACCATTGGATGGCAATCCGTATGAAGTTTGAGGCTGAATCAAATCTGAAAATAACCACAGCCATTTGATCTTGACCGCAATCAACTGCACCCATCCGATCACATAATTACTGTTCTCATGGACCACATGGACCAACTGCACCGCACACCATAGCCAATCAGCACTCCTATTATCGAGTGAAAAGACCAGATTTCCCTATGAGCCGCGATAAATTTCTGTGGACCCTTTAAGGGTCTAGGTCCGCCACATGTCGCGCTGTGATTCGCCAAATTTTTGCTGAGCTGGCGGTCCACACCTAGATTGTGGACCGGCTGGTGGCTTCTACGGCTGAGTCAGCTTTGACAACTTGACTTGCGAAGCCGGCTGAGCCATTTTTCTTTTTTATTTAATTTTTATTTATTTTATTTCTTTAGAAATTCATATCTTCTTTGTTTTAGCTTCGTTTTGTGTAAAACTTATTTCATTATGATCAAAAAAATAAGCTCTTTCTAGTGATAATAAAATTTAATTTTTTAATTTTATTATTTTTTTAAATTAATTTTTTAATTAATAAAAATATGAATTTCTCAAAAATATGTATCAATTAATTAATAATTCTTAAAAATTAATATAAATTAATTGATAAATTAATACTTTTATTGATGAATTTACGATACTTATCACACCCCCCAACTTAAGCTTTGCTCATCCTCGAATAAAGAAAGAATTTAGTTTTAAATATCTTTTAACTTTAGAGTTTCGAATTTTACCTAAGCAGTTTTCAAAATGGCCATTGATATTCAGTAGAGCTTAAGTGAGACATATCATTAGGGTATTAATACTTATCAAAAAATTAAGTAAAGAGCATTAAATTTTTCTAAACATTTTCTAAATTATCCCACCTTTATCTCTGATTTGTCTAAACTTTTATATAGACAAGTGTATTGCTACTTCCATCCTTCATTTATTGATTTTTATTTTTATATTGTTCACTTTTTAATGCGAATATCATTGCTTACTATGGCAACGAGATCGGTTACTTGGTGGAAAACCAATGTATTTTTTTTTTTTTTTTTAATGTTGTACCACTATTGAGTATCTTAACTCCTTAAGCTTTCTATTTGATCCATGTAGCGAGTCTTGGGCCAATGACTTCCAAATCAGTTGGCTTTAGGGCACTAGGTATAGAATACCCCTCGGGCTTACTAGCTCGAATCAAATAGGCTATGAGTTAAGACTAGCTTTACAATGAGCTTCTTTGCCCTTCCCATCTTTTGATGCAAAACTCAATGCTTGCTTAGGTAAAGAGGCCTGGTTACTGAGTGAGAAGTACTTGAAAACTATTAAAATAATTTTTTTATATGATGAAATGTATAGTTACCCTACACAAGTCTATAAAAAGTAGACTTTTCTTTGATGCTAGTAGAAATAATTAGAAATACTTTAAGAAAAAAAATTTTATATTCTAGACTTAACTCTTTATTGAATTTTCTTAATACTTGATTCCTCAATATCTCACAGCTTCTCTATGTTAGATATATGTGCCCTAGAAGCCAAAATTGGCTGACACTTGTAATACACTTCTAGGAACAAAATTATAATTTTGGCTACAATCAATAAAATAGGTTATTTTCTACCACATATGTATATTTAGTATCTGTAATACATCATTTGAGTTAATGGTAATGATAATTCATATTTTCAAGAGTTGAAAATTTAAGATATGAATAATCTTTATTAACTCATAAAATGCTCTCAACCATAGGATCATCATAAGGATGGTGATTGATCCGAAAGGTTGGTGTACAATCGCTTCTCTTAAGTAGATGAGTCTTGAGTCTATAGTGTGGAGATACCAGAGCGAGAGTATAGGTACTCGTTAGAGAATGAGGGCACTGAGCGTGACCACCTCAAGTAGTCATTAGGAAGTCTACCTTCTCATCAATGACTGAGTCGATGCTGCAATGGTGTGTCTGGTTCTTTGATCTGAGGTGCATTGGCAGTTTACCTTGAGGGTGTTATAGTTTGACTACACCATAACTCGATCTCCTAGCCATACGAAATCCTGAGGTGTATGTTAGCTACAACATATTTATTGTAGGAACTAGATTGCATCAAGATGGAATCTATCTACCTCAGTGGTAGAAGAGCAGTCCTATGATGATCATGAGAATGAAGTCCAGAAGTCCATGGCCATGGCAGAGTGAAATAATAGAAAGAGTTTCTATTTAGGTTTTTACATCAGACTTGAATCGAATGATTACATCATATGATAGAAACTAGGGTTTGATGAGTTCACCTTAACCCTAATCTGATCGAGGCTCAAGATAGAAGAACTAAATCACATAGGTAGCTGCACCAAGAGGTTCGCATTCAACTCTGATGGGTTGCCACCATATACTGCTAGGTGTCACTGGTGGATTTTGGGAGCAATTAGAATGATTTAGATGATCGATCATTCTAGCTGTTCGAATTAGAATAGTTCTGATCTATCAAAAGGAGTTTCTATGATGTCGATGATAGAGATCATGACATATCCCATTACCATACAGAATTGAACCTAACTGGGTCACACAAATAAGGGTTTGAATCTGGTGATCATTAATTGAAATTATCTAGTTCAATTGATCTGAATAAGATTCAATTAGGTTCAAGAAAATCATGCTAGCACTCGATTGAACCTAACATTCTTCTTTTACTATCATAAATAGTTGTCCTGACTGAGCCAAAGGAGTTTGTGCTCGATCAGAGGCCTTCGCTTGGTTTGATTGGAGCCTGTCTAAGTCAAAAAAGGGTTCTCTTATTTTGTAAGACAATACCTGCCATTTTTTGTCACTACTATTTCTCATCCTTTGACTTTGGTTAAAAGTTGATCTTTAACTGGTCAAATGTTGACCATTGACATTTTGACTTTTGTCCATATGTCATGTACCTATTGGAGAGCTGGTGGGGGCCTGTCCCCCTGCTAGAACTTGGTAAGGAGGAGGGTGCACGCACCTTGGCGTGTGCCCAAGCTGGAGGCGCCATGGAGTCCCTATTGGATAGGGACTCCATCTCCTTTTTGAATTCCGATTAGACTTCTCCTAAAAATCAAGTTTGACTGATCTTAGGTGCCATCTAAGGATGAATCCAAGGGACTCTATTCCTATCAATCAGATTTAGATCTGATTTTACAAAGGGTTGTGATTGATTGGGATGAAGAGGAGTTGGATCATGCATAGTCTATAAATAAGACCCTACGCTCAACTCAAGGATAATTTGAAAAATACAATTCTCCACACCCCAAGGCTGCCTCTCTCCTCCTCCTCCATGCTAAGACCATCTTCTCCCTCTCCTTTCCATGCCGAAAGTAGTTTGGGATCTAGGTTGGTGCAATCCAGATGAGAGAAAGGCGATAGAAAGCTAGAAGGCTGCACTACTACAAAGGACAACTGCTGATCTTCGAAAAGTATTTTAAAGATCCTCCAAATCAAATTCAGATCTATTTTTTGGAGATGTGATAGAGAAAAAGAAGATCTCGAGATCCAGCCTGGGTGGATATCGGTAGCCAGGCACTTGCATGGCTAGATCTAGAACCTTCCGCTGCTTACAGGATCATCAACGGGTAATAGGATTACCCTATATCAAGGTAAATTAAATTTGATTTAATTTATTTATATTTTATTTTAATTATTAAAATAAGAAGAATTAAATCTAAAATATCTTAGATCTAATCTAGATCAAATAAAAATTTTTTTGAAATATATCTCTTGATTCGATCAGATCTGAACGAACCTGGTCCAGGAAATCAGGATTTTCCTTCAACTGGTATCAGAGCCAAGGTTCTTAAAGTGTTTAGATCTAGATTTTAAATTTATTATAAATCAAAAAATAAGTGATTTTAGGTCACATAAGATTATATAGATTAAAATCATAAATAAATTAAATTAAATAATTAGAATCATAGGATCAGAAAAATATGCATGACTAGTTCAAAATAGTGAATTAGTTCTATAGAATAGTCTTGCATATTTTCATTTATTTGATTAAATCATATTTAGATCCATTTATTTTACTAAGTTTTTTGATATTAAATTATTATAATAACATCGTAAAAATAATAAATAAAATATTTAAGTTTTAAATATACATATGAAGATATGATTGAGCATGCTAGGGACTAGTTGATAAAGCTAGTCCGACATAGTTATCTATTATAGTTTATTTTGAATAAGATCAATTTAAATCTAATTTTTAGATTATTATGAGATAATTAATATTTGAAAATATGCATTATCTTTGATACATGAGATGTATGAAAATATGCAATGATTTAGACTCAAATTGTATATATTGATATAGATATATGCGATCTAAACTGTTTTGTAGTATTACTGTTCTTATAGGCATCCTCTTAGCTCGTACTGATATAAGAATGAATAAGGATTTAAAGGCCCTCTCTCCCATCCAATGGTATTCTTTATGATGTGTAGTTGGGTGCTGGCATCATTTCGGTTCCTTATCAAGAAATCCAAAACTTACTTTCTGCAAATATCCTATATCTCTAAAAACCGCTAAGATTCATTATGCATATTTT
Organism: Cocos nucifera; assembly: GCA_006176705.1. Lineage (NCBI taxonomy): Eukaryota > Viridiplantae > Streptophyta > Magnoliopsida > Arecales > Arecaceae > Cocos > Cocos nucifera. Next base: position 204,468 of record QRFJ01001194.1, read on the forward strand.
GTTTATGAACCCTAGTTATTAAGGATTCAAGATTATGGGAATATTAATGAAGTCTAAAATTAAGAATTTCAAATCTATAGACAATATTTATAATCTGGGTTTGGCTTGGGTAGCTCAATTAGGTCTAAGCGGTTGATCAAATCGAATGCAAGAGTTGAGTAGATGGGATCAACAATGCTTAAGATTGACAGCCTAATAGGATTAACTCTGGGTCAAGATCGAGTCACGATCAAGGCATAGATCCTAATGTATGGCTAAGAGGTTAGAGTGCTGGATGATGGAAGGTAACCCAATTTGGTTTCTACTCAATCAATTTGGTGTCTAAGTAGTTTTGACACATACGACCACTAGTTTTTGTAGTTGGGTAGCTTACTTGACCTGAATGCTTCTGTATGAGTAATGGCATACTCCTTCCGTCGTCTCACATATCCCTAGCCATATCTTTTAACTCCAGTTCTAATTTGAGGGTGTCACTAATTCGAGCTAACCCATGCCACTAGGTTAGTCATTAATTATTATGATATGACAAGTCTAGTTTAATGAGATCGAATCATATTCCCCTAAGAAAAGACTTAAGTCTGAGTCTTCCACCATTGGTAGATTGTGGGCCCTTCTCGGGGTTGATTTTTCTTCGGTTGGATTACAGTGGGCTCAGTTGCACCACGGAAGATTGCAACATGTCTATTAGGCTTGTTGATGCTATGGGGTGGAGGATGAGTTGGGCTCAACATTTTGGAATGACAGTGAGCGACTCAAATTAGTTGAATTACAGTCTGTGCAAATGATGGTCTGACTAACCAGTGAGTGGGATCAATATTCCAAGATACTGATGAGATTCATGAATTAGAGATCAAGTTTGGTATGCACCAGATTGAGAGAATCACTGAAACCAAGGTGTTCACTCATGGCTAACCCATCACTCAATACTATTAGGTGAGGTGATGAGTTAGCTGGTGAGACATACCATCCACTAGAAATCATTAATCGTGGAGATTTTGGCATCTGCTATAGACGGAAGTGTAGGGTCACAAGAAAATAGGGCGAGCTAATTTATTTGAAAAATAAAATTTTAAATTAAATTGATCAAGTTTTAATTACAGTATCTAACTGTGATTTTAACTCTCTACGGAAAATGCTACATCCAACCCTTAGCACATATCTGGACACACATAGACTGATCGAACCAATTATAAAGATTGGCAACGGACTATAAAATTATTTTGGGTTTCAAAGAAGTTAACACATGTTTGGACTAAGACGCCTCCCACCTTACCAGCCCGTCCATCCACTGAACATAGAGCTCTTGGAAAAATGGATAGACGAAGTAATAAGGCTAGATATCATATGTTGGGCTCGCATGTCTTGATGAGCTTCTAGTGCAAATGAAGATATCGAGAGCTGCTTCATCAAATGTTGGCTCACCTTGACGGAGAATGTTTGGTGAACAGAGTCATGCAGCCAAAGTATCAAGTCACGAAAAATGAAACCCTTTTTTTAAAGGCTCTAAAAGAAATTGGGCGTGATGGGCAGTCGCGGTCCAAGATCATGTCTGTATGATGATCAAGGACTTGGAAAGCTTAGAAGCTTTAGTGTGAAGTTAGACTTGGATCTGCAGAATGATGTTAATCTACAAATCTTGACTGAGCATATGGGCAAATTCATCATGAATTACCAATATGCCATAAACTTCAAAAATTCGTTGGCCAATTAATGAACATGCCTGTCACCGCCGAGCTTTCTATAAAAGAATTGAATTGAACCACATGCATAACTTCAAAATTTCTTGGCGAATTAATGAACATGTGCTGGTCACCACTGAGCTTTCTATAAAAAGATTCTAAAGCACAGTTCTTGCTATAAATGGACTTCTTCCAAAAAGAAAGTCTTCTAGAAAGCGAAAAAGAAGTCTACAAAAAGAGAAAGTGGAAGGGCGAAAGAAGAAGAAGGAAGGTCGAAGATGAAAGCGCTGTCAAAGGAAAGTATTTTCATTGCAAAAAGCGATGAGCCACTGGAAGCAAAACTAAGCGTCCTACTTTACTGGCCACCTTGAAGAACAAGAAGGAAGGTCCGTTCGTAGAGGTATGCTCGCTTAATTGAGTCTACTTCATGGTTCCTTGCAATCCGTTGGCGGCTTGACTTGGTTTCAATGCCTTTCATTGTGTAACTTCCATGCAAGGTCTTGAGGATAGCAGGAGGCTGAGGGATGGAGACCATGATCCTATGCATCAGGTAATGGAGTAGAAGTCTTGTACTTAGTAGCGGTGGTAAACATACCTCTATTGATACCATATGTGTTAGATTAGTTGAGGACTATTATTAATGTGCCTATAGCCTAGCAGGAAGGTGGATTTCTGTTTCATGCTTAGCCACTAGAGAGGCTATGTGAAATACTTTTCTAAGGATCATATTAGACATTCTTTTATGAAAGAAATAAAATTACAAATGGTTTCCTTATTAATGTCTTTTCACTAATATTGATTTATCTATTCTTGATCGAGGCAAAACGTTGAATGCCAAATGACCTAGGGATAGTCCAAATGAAGGGCACTATGGCCACCTGAGAATAGTCATTAATGTAGTAGAGATAGGACAACAAATTAGAAGAAAAATGGGCTATTGAGTCCATTACTTTGAAGTTCATTATCCAAACTTGTAAAATCTCATCTTCAAGGCAAAATGACTAAACCCCTTTTTGTAGGATCTATTGGGGGAAAAGGCCCACAGATCTCCTTGCACTAGTAACATTATTGATGTGTGGCAGCCAATTTGATGGCTGGCTAGAGGCTAATTTTGTCTAACTTCATTCCCCTTTACCGATGATCTATCCTCGGTTGGGTATGTGTATTTCTTATGCAGACACAAGTTTGAAACTTTTGAAAAGTTCAGAATTCAAACATGAAGTAGACAATAAACTAGAAAATCCATTAGATTCTTCGATCAGATCGTAGAAGGGAATAGCTTAGTCGAGAATTCCTAGATTATCTCAAGAAAATGGGCATAGCACTTAAATGGACTCCACTAGCGAACACTCACAATCAAGATTTCAGAATGAAGAAATCGGACTCTATGGATATGGTCCGAAATCCATGATGAGCTTCATAGACCTTCCTGATATTTCTTGGGGATATTTCATTGTTAACATTCAATTTATCTACTGAAATAGGTTTTCCTCTAAAATCATTTTCTACAACACTGAATGAGTATATGACATGATAAGAACAAGTTTAGTCAATCTCAAAAAATTTGGATTGTCCGGCTCAGTTAAAAGACAGCAAGCGACAAGTTTTAGAGTTTAGGTCTTCATATAGCTCAATTCATAGGATATCTAAAGAGTCATGTAGGATAGTATCTTATCATTCTAGAAGACATTAATGTGATTGTGAGTCGACATGCATCTTTCCTAAAAAATATTTATCAAGACTAGCGGCTTTGGAAGTAGATTAAGCTTGATATGAAAGTTCATAAGTTACAACGAGCATATAACTCAATTAATCTGATAATCAGGTTAGCTCATATTAAGAACACTGACCTCCTCCACCTCATGAATCGGAAGAGTTTTCCATCCTTCCTGAAACATACTTAGGTATAGATCAAAGGAAGTAGAGGAAATGTTCCTCGTAGGTAATGTGGCTCATGTGATGATCCCAAAACCTACAATGAGGCGATATCCAAATATCGACTCCGAGAAATGGCTAGCGGCAATGCAATCAATAATTGACTCGATGCACTCGAACCAAGCTGGACCATGGTGATCCACCAAAGTTATTTGGTAGCCGTTGGTCGTAATAATGGATTCTCAAGAGAAATATTGTGCAGATGGAAATGTGGAGACATTCATAAGGCTAGTCCTAGTGGCAAAAGGTTATGTCAATGCTGAAGGCGATTGGACATCTAGGATATCTTTTTCCAGTAGCTATGCTATAACATCCATCCAGACATTCTTTGCGCATTGCACGCCTATTTCGATATAGAAAGTATGGGAAATGGACATGAAAACGACGTTCTTGAATGGATATCTTGAGGAATGATTACTATATGTAATAACAGTCGTTAGGTTTCACATCCAGGTTGATATTGACTCATAAGGTTTGCAAGCTACAAAGGTCCATATATGGACTTAAGCAGCATCTCGGAGCTGGAACACCATTTCAATGATGTATCAAAAGTTTGATTTCATCAAAAATAAACGAGGAACCCCCGTTATCTTTCAAAAATGGTCAGTGGAGCGCTGTTGTCTTCCTCGTAATTGTACGTGGATGGACATCCTCCTTATTGGGATGAATTTTCCATATTAGTGATAGTCAAAATATGGTCATCAGAGAAATTCCATGAAAGACCCTAAGGTGGAAGCCACCCCCCCCTTTTATCCTAAGATTAAGGGTTTTTCTGTTTTTTTAGGGTATAGACCAAATAGGATGCTAGGACTTTACAGAAAGATGCGCATAAAAAAAGTTACAAAAGAGTATTTGTTAGTATGGAAAACTTTAAGAGCGGGATTAATACCCTTCAGACATAGTTTCATCTTTCCCAGAGAAGATGTGCCCTTAACACACCTGAGGAAATAGAACATATTGAGCAAGATCCCTTTAGCTTCTGCAATAGGGAGTCCTGTATGCAATGCTATGTACACGACCTGATATAGGCCCATGCTTTGTGAGTGTTGCAAGCAAGATATCAGTTCAAATCTAGGTGAAGAACACTGGACTTTGTGAAATGTATGCCTTAAGTACTTAGAAGAACAAGGATATGCATGTTGGTCTTTGTAATAGGAGAACCCACAAGTCTAGGGATATACGGACTCGAATTTTATTGTCCGATGTAGCTGATCGAAAGTCAAACCCATTTTAAGGGAAGGTTTCCTTGGTTTTTTTTTTTGTGGGCAAATGGGTGGCGGCTAATCAAGGCGGGGGGGAAGGCGTTTTTCCAAGGCAAAAAACACAGTGAAGCAAGGGATTCCACCATGGAAGTAAGGGGGAAAATTATTTCTTATTACATCAGAGGCTGCGAAAGGAAAGCATTTTGGTTATAAGAAGTTTGCGGGTCGTAACAGAAATTGGAGTAATGCCATCAGATGCCCATTCCTCGTACTACGACAATAATGCCCGCCATAGCCTTCGCTAAGGAGCCGAGGTCTCACCAAAAAATCTAAGCACATTTGAGCAGAGATACCACCTCATCCATGTATGTACCGTTTCGAAAAGGGTTACGTCGGGTTAAGAGAAGTCGACTCCATACACAATATGAGAGAACCCGCTTAACAAGCCAATAGGCCAGAGGAAGTCGAACCACCCTGTGAGAAGAGCTGGACTTAGACTTGTAAGCATTGGCTTAAGGATAAGTGGAAGATTGTTAGATATATGTGCCTAGAAAGCCAAAATTGGCTGACACTTCGTAATACACTTCTACGGGGAAAATATAATTTGACTATAATCAAACAAATGGGTTAATTCTTTATCAATATGTGTATTTAGTGTCTATGATACATCCTTTGAGAATGGTAATGCTAATTCATATTTTTCAAAAATTGAAATATTTAAAGACATGAATAATGCATTATTACTCATAAAATGCTTCGCTACTATGAGGATCATCCAAGGATGGTGATTGATTCGGAAGGTTGTGTACATATCGCTTCTCTTTAGTAGATGAGTCTGAGTCTATCGTGTGGAGACACTGGAGCGATGAGTATAATACTCGTAAGAAACGAGGGCACTGAGTGTGACCACTCGAGTAATCATTAGGAAAGTCTACCTTCTTCTAATTATGACTGACTCGATGCTGCAGTGGTGTGTTTGTTTTTGACCATGAATGATCCGGCAGTTCACCTGAGGGTGTTATAGTTTGCACTACACCAAATACTTGATACTTCTAGCTCCATCGGAAATCCTGAGGTATATTGTTGGCTATAGGCATGTTCATTTTGTAGGAACTGGATTGGCATCAAGATTGAAATCTATCTACCATCGGTGGTTAGAGGAGCAGCCACTATGATGAATCGTGAGAATCAAGTCCAGAAAGCCCATGGCCATGCCAGACGTAAAATAAAGAAGAGTTTCTATTCTAGGACTTTCACATCGAGTTGATCGAATGATTACATCATATGATAGAAACTAGGGTTTGATGAGTCAACTTAACCATAATCTGATCGCGAGCACAAGATAGAAGAATAAGATCATACAGATAGCCTGCCCAGAGGTTGCATTTCAGCTCTGATGGGTTGCACCATAATGCTGCTAGGATCACTGGTCGGATTTCGGGAGCAATTAGAATGATTTAGATGATTGATCATTCTAGTGTTCGAATCAGAGAGTTCTGATCCATCGAAAGAAGTTTCGATGATTAAACAATGATAGAGATCATGACATATCCCATTACCATATAGAACTGAAACCTACGGATCAACATAAACAAAGGTTTAAAGATCTTGGTGATCATCAATTGACTAATCCAGTTCAATTGTCTGAATAAAATTAAATTAGGTTCAAGAAAATGTGCTAGTACTCGATTGAACTAACGTTTCTCTTTTACTACATAAATAGCTATCCTGACTGAGCAATAGGAGTTTGTGCTCGATCAGACGCCTTCACCTGGTCTGACTAGAGCTGTTCCAAGTCAGAAAAGGGTTGTCATTATTTTTGTAAGACAAATACCTATTTTTTGCGTCACCTGCTATTTCTCGTCTTTGACTTTGCGTCAAAAGTTGATCTTTGAGTGTTCAAATGTGACCATTGACACTTTGACTTCTGTCCATCTGTCATGCACCTATTGGAGAGGCTGGGGGGGTCTGTCCCCTTGCCAAAACCTGCAAGGAGAAGGGGCATGCCACCCTTTGGTGTTGTGCCACAGCTGGAGGCCGCCAAGGAGTCCTATTGGATATGGACTCCACTCCTTTTTTGGATTTCGATTAAGACTTTCCTAAGAATCCAAGTTTGACTGTCTTATGCCTCAGATGAATCAAGGACTCTATTTCATCATCATATATTTAGATCTGATTTCAAAAGGGTTGTGATTGGTGGGATGAGAGAGGGTTGGGATTGTTGGATGAGAGGAGTTGGATTCATGCATACCTTAAATAGACCCTACACCCAACCAAAAATATGCTAAAAATACCAATTCTCCATGCCCGAGGCTGCTCTCTCCTCTCCTCCCAGCCAATGACCATCTCTCCTCTCCTCTCCATCGCCCAAAGTAGTTTGAATCCAAGTTGGTGCAATCTTAGATGAGAGAAAGGCACAGAAAGCTAGAAGGCTGCATGCTGAAACGGACAACTGCTGATCTTCGAAAGATATTTTGAAGATCCTTCAAATCAGATCAGATTAATTTTTTGAGATGTGATAGAGAAGAAGAGGATCTCTAGATCCAGCCTGAGTGGATACCGATAGAGGCCAGGCACTTGCATGGCAAGATCCAGAACCTTCTGCTGCTTACAGAATCATCAATGGGTAATAGGATTATCCTGCATCAAGATAAAATAAATTTGATTTAATTTATCTAATTTTTATTTTAATTATAGAATAATAAGAATTAATCTTAAAGATATCTTCAGATCTGATCTAGTCAAAGAAAAATATTATATTGTGAAATATATCTCTTATCCGATAGATCTGAACGAACGCTGATCCAAGAAATCAGATTTTCCTTCACTCTGATTTGTGTATCAATTTTTTTTAAAAAATACTTAGTTTAATTTGATTCTTAAGCATAATCAGGTGTCTAAATACTAAATACTAACTTTTTAGAGAAGTTAATATTTTAAAATTTTTATTTTTCTCCCTCCAACTTCATCGACATTATTCTCAATGGAGAAGAAAAAATAAAGAGTTAATAAAGAACATGAAAGAATACATCTAACTATGTTTTGGTCCGTACAATGCCTTTGAAATTTTGGGCTCTCCCTCCAACTTATTTAAATTATCCTAAAAGAAAAAACTAAAAAGATAAATTAGATGAAAACTAAATATTGGGTTGCCTCTCAACAAGTGCTAAGTTTACTATCTTCAGCCAGACACAATACACGCTTACTATCCTATGTCAAATATTGGATTGACAAATTTCAATGATTTTGGATTGCCAATCTTAGAAAGTGATTATATTCCTATTATTAATATATTCACTGATTAATTTTAGGGACATAATTATGATTCCATCTCAGACCCATGTTTTTAAGAACTTCCTCCTATTTGTCCTCTAAATGCTCATAAATTGAGTTTTTGTATTAGAGTTATTTTGATTCGAATGGTGCTGCGATATGGTGATAAAAGAGATTTTAATTCTAGAGGTAGAAATAAATATGATCTTAGTTTTAAACAACTCTATTGATATTTTACTAACATGCCTTTGATTTTGTAAGAAAAATCATTTCTTGGGTTTAGCAGGGAATAGGATATTAGGTTTATAAGTCTTGGGTAATCATCATTCTCTTTTCTTCTTTTTCTATCTCATTTAAATTGGAATTAGCATTAGTACTAATTTTTGGTCGAATTTTTTAATGTGGTTAGTCTCTAGTACTAACCAGTTCTCTAAATTTTTATTTTGCTAGCATAATACTAGCCTCTCTACCGATCTTGGTATGGGTCCCAATAAGAATTCTGTA
>QRFJ01001195.1:0-228772 GCA_006176705.1 Cocos nucifera
TATTTCTATGAAATATGGCAAATGGACGTGAAAATGGCATTCTTGAATGGATATCTTGAGGAAGATATCTATATGGAACAACCGCTAGGTTTCACATTCAGTGATACTGATCACAAGATTTGCAAGCTGCAAAGGTCCATATATGAACTTAAGCAAGCATCTCAGAGCTGAAACATTCATTTCAATGATGTGATCAAAAAGTTTAGTTTCATCAAAAATGAAGAAAAATCGTGTGTCTTCAAAAAGGTTAGTGGGAGCGCTGTCGTCTTTCTCGTATTGTACATGGATGACATCCTCCTTATTGAAAATGATATTCCCATGCTGATGACAGTCAAAATATGGTTATCCAAGAAATTCTTCATGAAAGACCTAGGTGAAGCATCCTTTATTCTAGGAATTAAGGTCTATAGGGATAGACCGAATAGGATGCTAGGACTTTCACAGAAGATGTACATAGAGAAAGTACTAAAGAGGTTTAGTATGGAGAACTCTAAGAGGGGATTAATACCCTTCAGACATGGTATTCATCTTTCCAAGAAGATGTATCCTAGCACACCTGAGGAAATAGAACGCATGAGCAAGATCCCTTATACTTCTATAATAGGGAGCCTCATGTATGCCATGCTATGTACACGACCTGATATAGCCCATGCTGTCAGTGTCACAAGCAGATATCAGTCAAATCTAGGTGAAGAACAGTGGACTTCTGTGAAATGTATCCTTAAGTACTTAAGAAGAACTAAGGATATGATGTTGGTCTTTGGTAATGGAGAACTCCAAGTCCAGGGATACACAGACTCGGATTTCATGTCCGATGTAGATGATCGAAAGTCGACATCTGAGAGTCTATTTGTGTGCAATGGTGGTGCTATCAGCTGGAAGAGTTTCAAGCAAACCATGATAGCAGACTCCACCATGGAAGTAGAATATATCGCTGCATCAGAGGCTGCGAAGAAAGCATTCTGGTATAAGAAGTTTGCGATAAAAATCAAAGTAATGCCATCATATGCTATTCCCCTTTACTATGACAACAATGGTGCCATAGCCCTTGCTAAGGAGCTGAGGTCTCATCAGAAATTCAAGCACATTGAGTGGCGATACCACCTCATCCGTGATTATCTCAAGAAGGATTACATTGAGGTCAAGAGAGTTGACTCCATAGATAATGTGGCAGACCCGCTTACAAAGCCATTGGATCAGCAGAAGATCGAAGCCCACCTTGAGAAGATGGAACTTAGACTTATAGCCAATTGGCTTTAGGAGAAGTGGAAGATTGTTAGATATATGTGCCTTAGAAGTCAGAATTGACTGACACTTGTAATACACTTCTAGGAGTAAAATTTTAATTTTGACTAAAATCAATAAAATGGATTATTTTCTATCATATATGTGCATTTAGTGTCTGTGATACATCCTTTGAGTTAATGGTAATGATAATTCATATTTTCAAGAGTTGAAAATTTAAGACATGAATAATCATTATTAACTAATAAAATGCTTCCGACCATAGGATCATCATGGGGATGGTGATTGATTCAGAAGGTTGGTGTACAATCACTTTTCTTTAGTAGATGAGTCTTGAGTCTACGGTGTGGAGACACCGGAGTGAGAGTACAAGTACTCATTAAAAAATGAGGGCACTAAGCGTGACCACCTCGAGTAGTCATTAGAAAGTCTACCTTCTTGTCAATCAATGATTTGATGCTGCAGTCGTGTGTCTGATTCTTTGATCTGAGGTGCATCGATAGTTCATCTTGAGGATGTTATAGTTTGACTACACTATAACTCGATCTCCTAGCCATACGGAACCTTGAGGTGTATGTTGGCTATAGCATGCTCATTATAGGAACTGAATTGCATCAAGATGGAATCTATCTACCTCGGTGGTAGAGGAGCAGTCCTATGATGATCATGAGAATCAAGTCCAGAAGCCCATGGCCATATTAGAGTGAAATAATAGAAAGAGTTTTCTATTTAGGTTTTTACATCGGACTTGAATCAAATGATTACATCATATGATAGAAACTAAGGTTTGACGAGTTTACCTTAACCCTAATCTGATCGGAGCTCAAGATAGAAGAACTTAATCACACAGGTAGCTGCACCAAGAGGTTCGCATTCAGCTCTGATGAATTGCCACCATATACTGCTAGGTGTCACTGGTGGATTTTGGGAGCAATTAGAATGATTTAGATGATCGATCATTCTAGCTGTTCGAATCAGAAGAGTTCTGATCCATCGAAAGAAGTTTCGATGATGTCGATGATAGAGATCATGACATATCCCATTACTATATAGAACTGAACCTAACTGGGTCATACAAACAAGGATTTAAATTTGGTGATTATCAATTGAACTAATCCAGTTCAATTGATCTGAATAAGATTCAATTAGGTTCAAGAAAATCGTGCTAGCACTCTATTGAACCTAACGTTCTTCTTTTACTATCATAAATAGTTGTCCTTACTGAGCCAAAGGGATTTGTGCTCGATCAAAGGCCTTCACTTGGTCTGACTGGAGCCTGTCCAAGTTAGAAAAGGATTGTCTTATTTTGTAAGATAATACCTGCCATTTTTGGTCACCTGCTATTTTTCGTCCTTTGACTTTGGTCAAAAGTTAACCTTTGACTAGTCAAATGTTGACCATTGACACTTTGACTTCTGTCCACGTGTCACGCACCTATTGAAGAGCTGGTGGAGGCTTGTCCTCCTACCAGAACTTGGCAAGGAGGAGGGCACAGGCCATGGGTGGCGTGCGCCCAAGCTAGAGGCGCCTAGGAGTTTCTGTTGGATAGGGACTCCATCTTCTTTTTGGATTCTGATTGGACTTCTCCTAAGAACCAAGTTTGACTGATCTTAGGCACCATCAAAGAATGAATCCAGAAGACTCTATTTTCATCAATCAGATTTAGATCTGATTTCATAAAGGATTATGATTGGTTGGGAAGAAGAGGAGTTGGATCACGCATAGTCTATAAATAAGATCCTGCGTCCAACTCAAAGAGCAATATACAATTCTCCATGCCCCAAGACTGCCTCTCTCCTTCTCCTCCATGCCAAGACCATCTTCTCCCTCTCCTCTCCACGTCCAAAGTAGTTTTGGATCCAAATTTGTACAATCCAGATGAGGAAAAGGCGACAGAAAGCTAGAAGGCTATGCTGCTGTAAAGGACAACTGCTGATCTTCGAAAGGTGTTTTGAAGATCCTCCAAATCAGATTCAGATCTGATTTTTAGAGATGTGATAGAGAAGAAGAGAATCTTCAGATCCAGTCCGAGTGGATATCGGTAGAGGCCAGGCACTTGCGTAGCTAGATTCAGAACCTTTCGCTGCTTACAGGATCATCAACGGATAATAAGATTATCTTACGTTAAGATAAATTTAATTTAATTTAATTTATTTAAATTTATTTTAATTATTAAAATAATAAAAATTAAATCTGAAACATCCTAGATCTGATCTGGATTAAAGAAAAATTTTTTGAAATATATCTTCCAATCCAATCAGATCTGAATGAATCTGCTCTGAAAAATCAGAATTTTTCTTCAGAAAATTCGTATCTTAAATTTATAACTCTTGAAAATACGAACCATCATTGTCATTGACTTAAGAAATGTATCACAGACACTTTCAAATATATATTATGATAGAAAATAATCTATTTTATTATTTATAGTCAAAATTATAATTTTATCCTTAGATGTGTATTACAAGTGTCAATCAATTCTGACTTCTCGGGCATACATATCTAATAGAAGAAAAGAAGATGAGGACCACTCTCGACTAAGTACTTCTTTTAGAATAAGGGCATAGTGATTCTTTCTCTAGCGCCAATCTTGTTGGTGCAAAAATGGATGAACGCCAAAGTTTGCTGAAGCTAGAGAAGACGAAGTCACCAACGAGACCTATAAGATGAAGTTTTGATTGAAGTTAGCTTTGGCAGGACCCTTCGATGGTCAAGTTAGTCTCTAGCCATAAGAATAGAGTACTCAAGAGGAGTTAGAGCAGAGAAAAGAGCTTAAGAGGAGAAATATATCTGAAGGATCTTTTATATAGGTGGAGCCTAAAACAGAATGATGGTGATAAATGTAATAGAATGTCAGAAGCCTATTCGAATCATTTAAAATTTGTTATGGAGAATGGGCTGTCATTTTGTCATATCTTGCTGGCGGTTGGATTTCATTTATTGGAGGTCGGACTGATCGAGCTTTGAAGGACGACCTTTGCATTGATGATGGCGAGTTCACAATCGAGTTATGGCTTGGATCTTGCTAGTGCTACCTTTGATAGCTTTTAGAAACTCGATCGCCTTCAAGGTCAATCGAAAGCGGGTGTGGATATTCAAACTGAAAACCAGAGAGGGGATGATAGGCTCTTCAATCAGAACTACGGTCAAACTTTCTTAAAGGAGTTCGATTGGGATAGTGGAGATTCGAGATTGATTTGAAGCTAGGATGGATGAATACTAATTCATTATTTCTCAAGTGATCATTGCTTACTCTGGATTGAGGATCGGACTTATGTTGATGGCAAAGTTCTCTTACTGACTCGAATTCGTCTATCCGAAGTTCTTGGTGTAGAGCTGCCAAGATTTGCAATCTATAAGGTGGAGTAAAAAAATTCGGTCGGAGAGGAGTTCGGCTAGCCGGGGTCCCTGATATGAAATTGGTGAGATTTATCATCCATAATGAAGAAATTTGAGCGCTTTCAAGGTCAGTCACCAAACATAGTCGGGCTGTGCTAGGATTCGATACTTGATCGAGGGCTTGTTGTCCATCTCGGGCAGAGATCAGGATCAATCGAATGACAACTTCTTTCGCTGCTCAAGTTCGTCTGGCCGAAATTCAATACGTCTTCGACAAGTTCTGCAGTTATTGGGAGAGCTGAGAGGGTTGATGTAGAGAAAATTGTTTAACGTATAAGGGCTGAAGGCCAATTTTTTAGGACTAGACTGGGATAGGGAAGCAACTTAGATGAAGTTTGGCTCAACCGTCACTATTTCGGACAACATTGTACTAAGGTTGGACATCTGATTGGACTTTGATGAAAGCTATTTTACATCCAATAGTTTCAATAAGTTTTTATATTGCTCTTGTTATTTTATAGTTTTCATTATAATAACTAATAATACGGAAGATCTCTCTCTAAGGTGAACTAAATAAACAAAGACCTTTTATGTTAGTCAAGATTGTGACCATGAGAACCCACCATGTGGGAGTTGCCTGCACCAGATGCAATTAATTATAGTTCGCATTTGATTCTTATACCAGGGTTTCCTAGCCAAAATTCTGGAAATGTTCTCAACCACTATTTTTATCTTTTTGTTTTTTCCTCGTGATATCAAGATATTTCTGAAGTTTTGCCGTTGGGTTTTGCGGGACTAGTTTTGGAATTCTGGATCACAAACTCAGATGGTTGAAGAAGACAAGCAGAAGGGTGCCACAAATTGACACGCATGTCCCAAACCTGTCCCCTCCTTGCAGTTGACACCTACCCAGCGCCATCCTTTGTCCTTGTTTCATCCCTGCTACGCGTGTCATCGTCATGCTCAATTTGTACCCTTCACTGCCACCACCACGTGTTTCTCCATGTTTATCTTCATGGAGGAGGAATTCTATTCTGTTTCTCCATGTTTATCTTCATGGAGGAGGAATTCTATTCTGAGACGATTTCTATAACAATAACTGTTTTTTGAGTGGTAATTCTCAAACCGCACATGAGAAAAATATATAATAATTATCAATTACGCCGATAGAGCTAGTTGGCCCACACCCTAACCTTGAATAGTACTAATATGACTCTGCATCACGTTAACATCTTATTTGCTTCGTATGGATCAATCACTAAAATGAGCGTACGATAAATGGAGTCAAGGAGATGAAGTGATTGGAGTTCACTGGATGTTCAGTATACTCTCTTGCACGAATTCTACAGCAACTCCAAATTACTCAATAAAGTCATGTCTTGCGCGATTTCATTTAGCGGCACACCTCACCTCAGAGGTCAATTCAAAGAGAGAAATTACTGTGAACGACGCTATCTGAACGAATTTGTAAATTCTTTTGAACGTGAAGTTAAAAAGAGAGATTTTACCTGAAAAAGATGGGATGGAACGACCACACCCTAATCCTAGCGGAGTTAGTTGCGAACGGCAACAGGAATTCTGGACCAGCCAGTCTATTGCTTTTGCGTAACGGCTGCAGAAGGCCTGATGTTTGGAAAAGGCATAAAAAATATAATAAACAAAGGCCTGTCTTTCGTTCCCAATCTTTGATCCTGCTGCTCCTACTCCAATAAAACTATTTCCAAACCTCACCGCCTTTACATGCACTAAAAGGAAAAAAAACCTCCTCTCTCAAATGTTCTTGTACTCTATGATCTACGCTTCTTCTCTTTAATAAGGCCATGTCGAACGTTCCCATCTCTATTTGCAACTCCTCTTTGATCTTATCCCACCTCGCCATCTCCAGATGTGTTCCCTGACCCTGCCCCCGTCCTCTCTCTCTCTCTCTCGCTCACATAGTTGTAAAATTTTCCTTTTGGGGTTAAATCCTTGGATAATTGAGCTGAGGCTGAGATGGGGGTCCACCTGCACCTGCCGCACCTGGGGCACGAGAAGAAGAAAGAGGGAGGGGCGGTGGGAGTGCCAACCAAGGGGTGCATGACGATAAAAGTAGGGCAGGAAGGGGAGGAGAAGCAGCGGTTCGTGGTGCCGGTCATGTACCTTAACCACCCGCTCTTCATGGGCTTGCTCAAGGTGGCGGAGGAGGAGTACGGCTTCGAGCAGCAGGGAGCCATCACCATCCCATGCCATGTCGAGCACTTCCGCTATGTCCAGGGCATCATCGACCGCGACAACGCGGCCGGCTCCGGCGGCCACCACCACCACAACGGCCACCACTTCCACCTCGCTGGGTGCTTCAAGGCCTAAGGTGGATCGGAAAGAAGAGGGGAAGGGAGAGGAAGAAGAAGACAAGCCCTTGGAAGAACGATTAGGATTCAAAAAGTATTGCAATTGCTTTTTCTTTCTCCTGCTTTTCCTTTTCAGATTTTTTATTTCTTTTGAAGAAAAAATGGAAGTGTAATTATAAGGATAAAGTGATGGCAAAAACAACGGACTGTTTTCCAATTTTATTCTCTGTCCTTTCACCCATGTATAATTTCCTCTAATTTTTATTGGTCCCGTGTTTTGCATCTAGTTCTCATCGAGAATAGGTATGGTTTTCGATCTCTTCACATGAAAGAGGGATAGAGAGGAAGTGAGAGAGCTGGGGGGACGAGTCTCTTGCGGAGGCGGCGTTGGTAGTTCCGTTTCTTTGTGGCTGAGAGGTGAGGAGGGGCCACGCTTTCAACACTGCAAAAAAAAAAAAATCTTTGCCGGCGTATAAATATCATAATTAGCTATGTAAGATACTCGATAAAAATAAAATAATTAGCTATGCTAAAATATAAATATTGGCAAATATAATTATCGATGCTTCGACATTTAAAATAAAGCACCGATAATAGATAATCTTAAATTTTTAATTTTTGATAAATATTTATCGATGCTAACTTAGTATAGGTAAAAAACCTAATTTTCTATGCTTCTGACTTACGTAGATAATTAGACTTATTTTCTACATTAAATTTATACTGATAAATATTTTTTTATAATTTTTTTATTTTTTTAAAGAATTTTTTAATATTTAATAAACATAGGTAAATAAGCATAATTACCTACTTATGATGTAGGTAATTAGCATTATTTCCTATGCAAAATTTACGTCAACAAATATTTTACTTTTTTATTCATCCTTATTTTTTATGCTAAATTAACATCGATAAATGTTTTACTTTTTATTTATTTTTTATTTTTATAAATACTTTATCGACGTTAAATAATCATAAGCAATAAAGCTAATTACCTATGTTTATATTTTACGTAAGTAATTAATCTTATTTTCTATGATAAATTTATGTCAATAAATATTTTTTTATAATTTTTTATTTTATAAATAATTTATCGATGTTAAATAAGCATAATCAATAACCTAAATTACCTACATTTAGTACTTACGTAGGTAATTAGGCTTATTTTCTATACGAAATTTGCATCAGTAAATATTTTTTTTATAATTTATTTTATTTTTATAAATAATTTATCAATGTTAAAATAAGCGTAGAAAATAAGTCTAATTACCTATGGACAAACTAAACATAGGTATTGGTATAGAATCTGATTGATGCCGGAACTGACTGCAGCTGAAGAAGCTGAGGTCGCTGTCGGGACCTGCAAAAGAAGTTCAAATCAGAGGAGGGGTGGCTCTGACAAGATCCTCCGATGGTCAAGTCAATCCTTCCGACCAATAGAAATGGAATGCTCAGTAAAGAAACTAGTAGTATCAAAAAGGAGAAGAAAGCTTCTGAAGAAAACATACCTGGAGGATCTCTTATATAGACGGAGCCCGTAATAAATTGACAGCGACAGCCGTAACCACTTGATAGTGGGCCATTCAGGGCTACCTGAAGTTTGTAACAGAGGATAGTGTCCGTTGTCATGACGCATCAGTTCGTTGGAACTTGATAGTTGATGTTCGGAGGAGGTAGGCACTGATGGTGAAGAGCTTTGAGTTTCATCAATCTCAGAGGAGTTCAGACTTTTTCAAGATCGTATGTATATAAGTGGGTTCATGCTGTACGGATAGCTGAATTTGTATAGGTGTGGAGGCCTTTCGAGGCGACTGCAGTGAGTTCAGTCGGAAGGAATTTAGAAGTTTCGTGACTAGAGAAATCCTGAAGAAAATCCGCTGGAGAAATTTGGAAGTAGTTCTGCTAGAAGAAGAAGTCCAACTGAAGGAGTAGAAATCCAGAAATAATTTTATTGGAGAAATCTGGAAGAAGATCTGCTAGAGGAGCAAATATATAACGACGAGTCCCCTCTCAGCTAATGTAAGAAGTTCGGATGGATGAGGGTTGGTGGAAAGAAAATCAACTGGTGTCCGAGAGGAGTTCGATTGGAAGGAGGTCAACCAAAGGGGGTTTGTTCGGCATCCAAGAGGAGATTAACTGGAAGGATGTTGGCTGGGAGAATTTTGCCTAAAAGAAGCGAAAGGGGATCTACTCAGAGGAAAACTGCTTATTTATTTTTTTGAAGCTCAACTGCTTTCGAGGCCATTTGGAGGCTGATATGAAGGAGACGAGTTTTTTTAGCCTGCGTGTTTAGAGTTCTTGATGCAAGAATCTCGAGGTCTGCCACTCTTAGTATATTATAGGAGTTCATCTGGAAAGGAGTTCTGTTGATCCGGCATTGATCCAATATCGAACAGCTTGGATGATATTTTGTTGGAAAAAGATTCAAAGAGCATCAAGGTCAGCCAAACCAAGTCATAATTAGACCTATTACTCAGCTGCCTGGAGACTGTCATCGCTATTCAAGTTCGTTTGAATAAAATCTACATTGCCCCGTAGGTTCTGGGAATATCCAATGGAGCTAGAAATCTGAATGAAGAAGATCGACCGATAGATTCAGGTTGGAGGTCTGTAGTCTCGGTGCCTGAGCGTAAACTCTTCACTGGCCGGAGTTCGGCATTGCTATCTTCGTCGGATGGAGTTTTCTTAAGGCCAGATATTCTATCAAACTTTAGGAGGAAAGGGTTCACCTCCAACACAAGTCCCCCCACTCCTGAGTTCAAAATTTGAATGGAGTAAAGAAATATGAGTGCCGAAGTTTTTTTTTTGCATCAATAGAGCAGCTGATCTCGACTCTTTCCATGTGGGCACTGAAACTTCTTAAATACGAGGTGACCGAAAAAGATAAATTCCTAAAATTTTTGCCAAAGCGCTGATCAAGGTACGGTGCAATAAAGGTTCTACCCATTGCCAGTCTGCCGCTATGATGAATGGGACATGCATCAACCTAAGGTTGGTCAGCGAAGATCTACAATCATAACCATCTTAGATCCCAGCGGCTATTTAAGCTCTTCTTCTTCCATAGGAGCTTCATTTCGTTCGGATCTCCTTCTCCTTCCTTCTGGCTTCCTTCTCCCCTCTTGCTCTTGGGCAGTAGCATCTTCCATCGACTTCTTCGATTTTTAGGGATGCTCTCCTTCATTTTCCATTGAGCTTACCATATTTCCATTCTTCTTAGTCGATTTAGGTTAGTTTCTGAATCTTTTTCTTTAATTATCTATGTCTTTTAGCATCTCTACCCATTTTGTTTCTTCGAGAAAGTCTCAGATTTTATTTTCTTTGGTTTTTTGGAGATTTTCTCCATTTTAGTTTGATCCTCATATCCTTTGAAGAGTCCTGATCGATCGATTCTAGAAGTTTGGCTCATTTAGCTTTAATGAACCTTCCTTATAAGGATCCTGAGCTTGCGGCCATCCTTCGTCCCTGATACCATTTGATGTAAACTTTAGCCCGAAGATCTTTCATTGATTAGGATCCAATTCAAAATTTCTTTCGATTGCAAATTTGAACTCCCTAGCCCTAGCAATCAAGTCAGCTATCCTCCTTTCGATCGAACTTGTTTGTACATTAAAACCCCTCGGGCGGGACTTCGGCTGCTGATACCTTCTTTTGTAATCAGCTTGTTCAAGTCTTTAAATATTTTCTTCACCGCTATGGCATCAAACTCTTTTAGGTTTATTATAGGATTTCTCTCCTTGTGCATTACGGCCGACATCCAACCTTCCATCTTTCTATTCCATAATTTCTTCACTTTCAAACTTCATCCGATCACCAAAGACTAGTGGTACGTATCTTCCTAGTTCGGCAAGAAGGGGTTGCTCATGGGTGCTCCTTCTTTCATTCATAATTAGAAGGAGAAATTCTTTTTTGTTTCCTATCCTTTTCTAGAACTAAGACTTTCTTCTTAGGAAAAAATAAGGGACTCAGTCCACTGAGCTCCTAGGCTTGAGAAAGAGGATTTTGATTCAGCCGACAAGTTGAAGAGCTTTCAAGCTCCTCCGATCTCCAAGCTCCTAGAGGATCAGATCTTATTCAACTTCGATCTCAGTCCTCTCAATCTGGCAGGTAGTCCTTTATAGCCTGCCAACTGTGCATGGTCTCCTTTCCTTTTCTGACTCAGATTTTTTTTTTGTAGAGATGACTCCTGAGGAGCGGAACCGTCTGACTAAGGGGATCAAGTCCCTCAAGAGGAAGGATAGCTCCATGGGGAAAATATTTAAGAAGGCTCGCATTGATGAGCCAATTTCGATCATGCTGATCCAAGCAGCGCCCATCCCTGAGTCCGATGTGGCTACATCAACTCTGATCTCGTCCAAAGATGATGCTGCCACCATGCGTTTTGAGCAGCACGAGGTCGTTGAGAAGAAGAAGAAGAAAAAGAATGCCATCAGAAAAAAGATGAGAAGGTTGAAAATTTGAGTGGCAAAGGCTCCAGTCAGGAGCGAGCTTCCTTAGACGATCAGAAGATCGTCCAATCCCTGATGAAGGGTTGCATCCTCCTGCACATTATCAAAAAAATGGTTGGGATGGAGGATGCTGAGAGATTTGATGAGTCTTTCACTACTTATCTCGAGGTGACCTATTTTTCTGAACTTATTTGAATGAAGGGTGTGCTTTTAAAGTTTTGACTTAATTTCTCTCTATCTTGTAGCTGGGGCATTACTTGTTTGCCCACTCAAAGGCTATTGATCTTCACCAAATCGAGGCTTCTAAAGCTCTGTAGGAGGTTCAGGTAGAGGTCGAGAGGGTTCGGACCGAGGTCGACCGTTTGAAGGTGGCCTTAAAAATTCAAACTACAGAAGTCGAGCACCTTCGAAAGGTGTCACGGAGAGAGGAAGAAACTTCTATGGGATCGAGGGCAACCCTAGCCCTCTCCAAAGATAAAAGAAAGAAGGCTGAAGAGGATGTCGTCATCGAGAGGGAGAGGGCTATCGAAGCCTTCAAGTCCTCCAAAGCAATGGAGGATATCAAGATTGCATTTGCCTAGGAAGCCTTCTTGGAGGGGTTCGAGATATGCATGAGGAGGGTCATGAAGAGCTTCTCTGAAGTGGACCTCGACCTTCTGACAGATGAACCCAGTGAGAAAGTCGATCCCTCCAATGCTGGCACCGCTTCCCTTATCGCTGAACCTACCCTGAGTGCTCTCGAACTTGCAGCTGAAGCTCTAGAGTCTATTCTCGAGCCCGATGCCGCAAAGAATGTACCAATTATTAGATATGTGTGTCCTAGAAGTCAGACTGGCTGACACTAGTAATACACTTCTAAGGATAAAATTATAATTTTAACTATAAATAATAAAATAAATTATTTTCTATCACAGTGTGTATTTGAAAGTGTCTGTGATATATCCCTTGAGTTAATGGTAATGATAGTTCATATTTTTAAGAGTTGAAAATTTAAGATATGAATTTTCATTATTAACTTATAAAATGCTCCCAACAGTAGGATCATCATGAGGATGGTGATTGATCTGAAAGGTTGGTGTATGATCGCTTCTTTTGGATAGATAAGTCTTGAGTCTATGGTGTAGAGACACCAGAGTTAGAGTACAGATACTCATTAGAGAACGAGGGCACTGAGCGTGACCATCTTGAGTAGTCATGAGGAAGTCTACCTTCTCATCGATGACTGGCTCGAAGCCGCAGTAGTATGTCTGGTTTTTTGACCTAAGGTGTATCGACAGTTCACCTTAAGGGTGTTGTAGTTTGACTACACCATAACTCGATCTCCTAGTTATTTGGAATCCTGAGGTGTATGTTGGCTATAACATATTCATTATAGAAATTGAATTACACCAATAGAGAATCTATCTACCTCGGTAGATGAGGAGTAGCCCTATAATGATCATGAGAATCAAGTCCATAAGCCCATGGCCATGGTAGAGTGAAATAATAAAAAAAATTTCTATTAGAATTTTTACATTAGACTTGAATTGAATGATTAATTTATATGACAAAAATTATGATTTTACGAGATCACCTTAATCCTAATCCAATTGGAGCTCAAGATAGAGAAACTTAATCACACAGGTAACTACATTGAAAGGTTCACTTTTAGTTCTGATGGATTGCCACCATATGCTTTTAGATGTCATTGATGTATTTTGAGAGCAATTAGAATAATTTAGATGATTGATCATACTAGTTGTCTGAATCAGAAAAGTTCTGATCCATCGGAAGTTGTTTCGATGATGTCGATGATAGAGATCGCGACATATCCCATTACCATACGAAACTGAATCTAACTGGATCATACAAATAAGGGTTTAGATCTAGATATCATCAATTGGATTAATCCAATTCAATTGATTTGAATAAGATTCAATTAGATTTAAGAAAATCGTGCTAGCATACGATTGAGCATAATGTTCTCCTTTAACAAATATTAAAGCTTGTCTCGACTGAGCCAAATATATTTGGACTCACTCAGGAATCTTTACTTAGTCTGACTGAAGCTTGTCTAGGTCAAAAAAGGATTATCTTAATTTATTAGATAAATTTAAGACAATACTTACCATTTTTCATTACTTGCTAAATCTTATCTTCAGACATTGGTCAAATATTGATCCTGGATACTTGGACATCTACCCATGTGTCATGCATCTATAGGAGAGTACCTGGAGACTTGTCCCCCTGCTAAAAAGTAGATAGAAAGGAGGTGCATACTTAGGGAGGCGTGCGCCCCATGAGGATAAAAGATGTAGTCCCATACAGATGGGACTCTAGTTACTTCAGAGAATTAAATTGTGTGGCACCAAGAAGACTTGTTTGATCCTGTCTTGGCGCCATCTAAGGAGAGTTTTGAGGATCTCTAATCTAATTGGATCAGATGATGTCATCCCATCAATCAGATTTAGATCTGATTGCATAAAAGGCCATGATTGGTCGGGATGATGTGGTACTGCATGATGCAGTAGGGTCTATATAGATCTTGTCTGCACCTAGAATTCAATTCTTTTGCCTTTAGCCCATGCCACATAGCCCATCTCCCTACTTCTCTATGCCACCCTCTGATCCTCTCTCTTCTCCATGCCTAAGGACCTTTGGTCATGAAGAAGGTGCATCCAAGCAAGTGAAAGGCACCAAAAAAGGAAGAAGATAGCATTGCTGCAAGAGATAATAATTGTTCTTCAAAAGTAGTTTTGAAGACCTTCAAGATCAGAACTAGATCTATTTTTGAGAGGATTGATTGAGAAGGAGAAGATCTTCAGATTTTATCCGAGTGGATATCGATAGAGGGCAGATACTTGCGTGGCAACATCCAGAACCTTAGAAAAATATTGAGATCATCATAGGGTAATTGGATTATCCAAAATAAAGGTATAATTAAATTAGATTTAATTTTAATTTTAATTTTTATTATTAGATCAATAAGATTAGATCTAAGGAGTCTCAAATCTAATTAGGATCTTAGAGAAAAAATTTTTGAAATATCTCTCCTAATTCAATCAAATTTGAACGAACCTAATCCGAAAAATAGATTTTTTCCTTCAAATGATATCAGAGCCAGGTTTCATAATTCATTAGATCTGATATTAATTTATTTTTAATTTGATAATCATATGATTTTAGATGTCATATTAGATGTGATTAGATCTGAAATTAAAAAATTAAAAAAATAAATAATCTAGATCTAAGATGTATGAGATGCATGACTAGACTAGGAATAGAATTATTCTATGTGTAGTCTAGCATGATCATAATTTTAATTTAATTAATTATAATTTTTAGATCTATTTATTTATTATTTTTTAATATTATAAATATTATAATTAGATCTAAAAGATAGAAAATAAATATATTTAATTTGTTCATATGAGATATGATAGATGCATGTTTAGACTTATTATAGAATAGTTCTACAAAATTATCTAGAATAAATTTTAATTTGATATTATCAAATTTAAATTTTATTTTTATATGTTTATGAGATAATTTAGATCTAAAATCATGCATGATATGATACATGAGATGTATGCAAAACATATTTTTAGTTAGATTCAATTTTTTATATATGTGATATATGATGTAGATCTAACTAGTTTTGTAGATTTATCATATGTTTTCTGATTAAGGACGTTCCTCCTTGGCCATCTAGTCATAAGAACAAAGTAGAGTTTAATGACCCTCTCCTTCCATTCGATGGGGTGTTCTTATGGTGTGTAGGGATGCTGTGCGTTCGATCTTAATCAAAAATTCAAACTTATTTTATACAAAATTCTAAAATCCTAGATTCTGAAATCCTAGAATTTTATATACATATTTTATTTATGAACCCTAAACTTAATTAAAAATTAAGATTATAAAATATATTAGATCTAAAATTAAAAATTTTTAGATCTAAGATATATTCATAAAATTACGTTCGGACTTGGATAGCTCAATTAGGTCTAGCGGTTGATCAAATCGAATCAAGAGTTGATTAGGTGGGATCAAGAGTACTTAAATTGACCAGCCTAATAGGATTAAGTCTGGGTCACGATCGAGTCACATGAGTAATCGATCAAGTTAAGACCTAATTAGGCTCAGTGGTTAGAGTCTGGATTGTAGGCTAATCCGATTGATTCTGGCTCAACAATTTGGTGTCTAAGATAAGTTTGGCAGATATGATCGACTAGTTTTTAATTGGGAGGTACTCGATTCGAATGCATTCTTATCGGGTTAATGGCATATCCCTTCCACCAATCTTACTTACTTGGCCATATTTGTCGGTCCAGTCCTAATCTAAGGTGGCTAACAATACGAGCTAACCCAGGCCACTAGGTTAGTCATAATGGTTATGGCTATGTCAAGTCAATTTTAAAGAGACCTAAATCAAATCTTCTTAAGAAAAGATTAAGTCTAAGGTCTTCCACCATTGTAGATATGCAGGCCCTTTCTAGGGTTGATTGTTCTTGATTGATCATAGTGGTTCAGCTGCAATGAAAAGATGCAATCATATCTATTAGGCATTGGATGCTATGGGCTGGATGATGGATTAGGCTCAATATTCTGGATACGGTGAGAAATCCAATTAGAAATCTAATTTATGCAAATGGTGGGCCTGATTTAACTAAGAAGTGGATCAATATTTCGGGCACGGTGAGATTCATGAATTAGAGATCAAGTCTGGGTGCACCATGATTAGAGAATCATTGGACAAGAGTTGTTCACTCGTTGGCTAACCCATCATCAATAACTGTTAGGTGAGGTGATGGTCAGTTGGTGGGACTACACCACCCACTAGAAATCAAAAATCATGGAGATTTTTACATCTCTACAAAGAAAGTGTAGGGATCCAAAAAAATAGTGGAAGCTAATTTATTTAAAAATTAAATTTCTAAATAAATTGGTCAAATCTTAATTATAAAATCTAACTAGAAATTTTGACTCTCTACAGAAAAAAAAAGAAATTGTCTGCGTCCAACCCACTAGCCCGTATCTTGGATACCCATAGACTGACTGGACCCAATTATAAGGATTTACTCTGAAACTTCAAAATTATTTTGAATTTTGAGAAGTTGACTCATGTATTGGATCAGGATCCCCCCACCTTACCAGCTCGTCCATCCATTGAACAAAGAGCATCTCTTGATAAATGGATGGATGAAGGTAATAAGATCAGATACTACATATTGGACTCGATGTCTGATGAGCTTCAGCACCAACATGAAGATATCAAGACTATCCACCAAATGTTAGCTCACCTGCAAGAGTTGTTTGGTAAACAGAGTCATGCAGCCAAATATCAGATCACTAAACAACTATTTAAGACTAAAATGCATGATGGACAATCAATCCAAGATCATTATCTAATGATGATCAAGGATTTGGAAGAGCTTAAGAAGCTTGGAGTGAAGTTAGATCAGGATCTGTAGAATGATATAATTTTATAGTCCTTGACTGATGCATATGGGCAGTTCATCATGAACTACCATATGCATAAACTTCAAAATACTCTGATCGAGCTTATGAATATGCTGGTTACTGCTGAGCTTTTTATGAAAGGTTCTAAAGGCTCAGTACTTACTATGGAATAGACTTCTTCCAAAAGAATTTTTTTTGGAAAGAAGAAGTCTGTGAAAAAATAGAAGATGGAAGGTGGAAAGAAAAAGAAGGCATAGCTGAAGATAAAGCAGAAGGCCGCTAACAAAGAAAAGATATTTTCATTGTAATACTGATAGCCACCGAAAGCAAAAGTGAAACTGCCCTACATACCTAGCCTCCTTAAAGAATAAGAAGGAGATAGGTCCTTCTGGAGGTATGCTCCGTTATTGAATCTAACCTTATGGATTTCTTCTGCATCCTAGTTGGGTGCTTGACTCTGGTTCTAGTTACTCATTTGTGCACTTCCTATGCAGTCTTGAGTAGCAGGAGCCTTGAGGATAGCAAGGAGGTTGAGACTACCTTCTAGGATGGTAAGGAGATGATCCTACTATAGAATGGACTTCTTGAAAATCTTTTGGAAAGAAGAAGAAGTCTGTGAAAAAATGGAAAGAAAAAGAAGATGGAGCAAGGATTATTGCTATAGCCACCAAAAGCGAAACTATCCTATATACCTAGCCTTAAAGAATAAGAAGGAGATAGGTGGGAACCTATGGTTTCTTCTGCCCTCTTTGACTACTTTCATGCAGGGTCTTGAGGATAGCAGGAGCCTGAGGGATGGTGAGATGATCCTATGCTTGGAGCAAGACTGCTGTGGCTTTACCCTCTTCGACTACCTTCTACTTAGATTTAGTACTAAGGGATTGTTATTATGTGCCTGCTGCAAGCAAAAATTTAATTTCTGTTTCATGTTTAGCATAAGAAGGCTATGTAATTAGTTTTCTTAATGATCATTGTAATATTCTTTATGAAAGAAATAAAATTGCAAGTGATTTTCTTATTAACAATCTCTATCAGTTACATATTAATATATCTATCTTTAATATCAAGCAAAATGTGAATACCATAAGATCAAAATGATCCAAGCATGGTCCAAATGATAGGTATCTATGGCACCTAAGGCTAAGTCATGTAGTAAAAGATAGGATTAACAAATTAGAAAAAATCGGGCTATTGAGTTTATTGACTTTCGAGTCATATCCAATTTATGAATCATATCTTTATGGCAAAATGACTAAGCTCTCTTTTGTAGGACAAGGAGAAAGGGCCACAGAACTACTTGCTCTAGTACATACTGATGTGTGCGGCCCATTTGATGTGTCGGTTAGAGGCAACTTTGATTACTTCATAACCTTTATCGATGATTTATCTTGGTATGGATATGTGTATCTTATGAGACACAAGTCTGAAGCCTTTGCAAAGTTTAAGGAATTCAAGACATGAAGTTCAAAAAGCAAACTGAAAAATCCATTAAGGATTCTTCAATCAGATCGAGGAGGTGAATATCTTAGTCGAAAATTTCCTGGACTATCTCAAGCAAATATGGCATAGTCTCTCAATGGACTCCACCTGGAAATACCTCAACTCAATGGGAAATTTTCAAGAATGGAAGGAACCGGACCCTATTCGATATGGTCCGATCCATGATGAGCTTCACGGACCTTCCCTAATTTTCTTTGGGGACATAGTCTATTAACTATATATTTTCGAATAGGGTTTTCTCTAAAACTGTTCCTACCACACCGTATGAGATATATGGCATGGTAAGAAACCAAGTCTGAGTCATCTCAGAATTTGGGAATTGTCCGGCTCATGTCAAAAGACAACAAGCGGACAAGTTAGACTATAGGTCCTTTAGAGCTTCGATTCATAGGATATCCTAAAGAGTCTATTAGGATATTATTTCTACATTGCAGAAGACCATAATGTGATTGTGAGTCAGCATGCCTATCTTTCTTGAAAAATAGTTTATTCCAAGATGGTGGCATTGCAAAAGCAGATCAAGCTCGGAGGAAAAAATTTCACAAGAGCAATGAGCTAAGGATCCTATGGAACCAAATCAGGTTGAGCCAATACAATCACTACCTCCTCCACCTCGTAGATCGAAAAAGATTTTTCATTTTTCTGAGAGGTACTTAGATACTATTTCAGAAGAAGTAGAGAAAATGTTTCTCATAGATAATGGGGTTCATGGTGATGATCCCAAAACCTATGATGAGGCGATATCGGATATCGACTCCGAGAAATGGTTAGAGGCAATGAAGTCAGAAATTGGCTCGATGCACTTAAATCAAGTCTGGATCTTGGTAGATCCATCAGAAGGTATAATATCTATTGGGTGTAAATGGATCTACAAGAGAAAGATTGGTGCAGATGGAAATATGGAGACATTCAAAGCTAGATCAGTGGCAAAAGGATATAGTCAGCACGAAGGAATTGACTATCAGGATATCTTTTCATCAGTAGCCATGCTAAAATCCATCAGCACATTACTTGCTATTACAGCCTATTCGATTATGAAATATGACAAATAGATATGAAAACAACGTTCTCAAAATGGATACCCTAAGAAAGATATCTATATGGAACAGCCACTAGGTTTCACATCCAGTGATGTTGATCATAAAGTATGCAAGCTACAAAGATCTATATATGGACTTAAGCAAGCATCTTGGAGCTGGAATACTCATTTTAATGATGTGATCAAATTATTTGGTTTCATTAAGAATGAGAAGAAACCATGTATTTCAAAAAGATTAGTGGGAGCGCTATTATCTTTCTCGTACTGTACGTGGATGATATCCTCCTTATTGGGAATGATATTTTCATGTTGACCATAGTTAAAATATTGTTATCTAAAGAATTCTCCATAAAAGACCTAGGAGAAGCATCCTTTATTCTAGGAATTAAGGTCTATAGAGATAGATCGAATAGGATGCTAGGTCTTTCATAAAAAATGTACATAGAGAAAGTGCTAAAGAGGTTTAGCATGAAAAACTCCAAGAGGAAATTGGTACCCTTCAGACATGGCATTCATCTCTCCAAGAAAATATGTCCCAACACACCTGAGGAGATTGAATGCATAAGCAAGATCTCTTATGCTTCAGTAATAGGGAGCCTCATGTATGCCATGTTATGTACACGATCTGATATAGCCCATGCTGTGAGTGTCACGAGCGGATATCAGTTGAATCCAGGTGAAGAACAGTAGACTTCTGTGAAATGTATCCTTAAGTACTTAAGAAGAACTAAGGATATGATATTGATTTTTAGTAATGGAGAACTCCAAGTCCAGGGATATACAGACTCGAATTTTATGTCTGATATAGATGATCAAAAGTCGACATCTGAAAGTTTGTTTGTGTGTAACGGTGGTGCTGTCAGTTAAAAGAGTTCCAAGCAGACAATGATAGCAAATTCCACCACAGAAGCAGAGTACATCGCTGCATCAGAAGCTACGAAGGAGGCATTCTGGTACAAGAAGTTCACCATAGAGATCAAAGTGATGCCATCGAATGCCGTTCTTCTGTACTGCGATAATAATGGCATCATAGTTCTTGCTAAGGAGCAGAGGTCTCACCAAAATTTCAAGCACATCGAGCGACGATACCATCTCATCCATGATTATCTTGAGAAAGGTTACGTCAAGGTCAAGAGAGTCAACTTCGCAGACAATGTAGTAGATCTACTTACAAAGTCATTGGGCCAGCAGAAGATCGAAGCCCACCTTGAGAAGATAGGACTTAGATTTGTAGCCAATTGGCTTTATGTCAAGTGGGAGTTTGTTAGATATGTATGCCCTAGAAGCCAGATTGGCTGATATTTATAATATACTTCTAAGGGCAAAATTATAATTTTAATTATAAATAATAAAATAGATTATTTTCTATCACAGTGAGTATTTGAAAGTATCCATGATACATTCCTTGAGTTAATGGTAATGATAATTCATATTTTCAAGAGTTGAAAATTTAAGACATGAATTTTCAGTATTAACTCATAAAATGCTTCCGACCGTAAGATCATCATGAGGATGGTGATTGATCCAGAAGGTTGGTGTACGATCGCTTTTTTTGGATAGATGAATCTTGAGTCTATGGTGTAGAGATACCGGAGTGAGAGTATAGGTACTTGTTAGCGAACAAGGGCACTGAGCGTGACAACCTCGAGCAATCATGAGGAAGTCTACCTTCTCATTGATGACTGACTCGAAGCTGCAGTAGAGTATCTAGTTCTTTGATCTGAGGTGCATCGGTAGTTCACTTTAAGGGTGTTGTAGTTTGACTACACCATAACTCGGTCTCCTAGCCATTTGAAATTCTGAGTTGTATGTTGACTATAGCATGTTCATTGTAGGAATTGTATTATACCAATAGGAGATCTATCTACTTCAGTAGATGAGAAGTAGCCTTATGATGATCATGAGAATCAAATCCATAAGCCCATGATCATGATAGAGTGAAATAATAAAAAGAGTTTCTATTAGGATTTTCACATTAAACTTGAATTGAATGATTAATTCATATGACAAAAATTAGGGTTTGACGAGAACACCTTAACCCTAATCTGGTTGGGGCTCAAGATAGAGGAACTTAATTACATAGGTAACTACACTGAGAGGTTCACTTTCAGTTCTGATGGGTTGCTATCATATGCTTCTAGGTGTCACTGGCAGATTTTGGGAGCAATTAGAATGATTTGGATGATCGATCATACTAGTTGTCTGAATCAGAAAAGTTCTGATCCATCGAAAGGTGTTTCGATGATATTGATGATAGAGATCGCGACATATCTCATTACCATGCGGAACTAAATCTAACTAGATCACATAAATAAGGGTTTGGATCTAGATATTATCAACTGGATTAACCCAGTTCAATTGATTTGAATAAGATTCAATTAGGTTCAAAAAAATCATGCTAGCACATGATTGAGCCTAATGTTCTCTTTTAACAATCATTAAAGCTTGTCTCGATTGAGCCAAATATGTTGGGGCTCACTCAAGAACCTTTACTTAGTCTGACTGAAGCTTGTCTAGATCAAAAAAGGATTGTCTTAATTTATGAGATAAATTTGAGATAATACCTGCTATTTTTCTTCACCTGCTAAATCTTATCTTCGGACATTGGTCAAATGTTGACCCTGGATACTTAGACATCTACCCATGTGTCATGCACCCATAAGAGAGTACCTGAGGACTTGTCATCCTACTAAAAAGTAGATAGAAAGGGGGTGCATGCCAAGGAAGGTGTGCACCCCATGAGGATAAAAGATGGAGTCTCACATAGATGGGACTCTAGTTGCTTCAAGGGATTAAATTATGTGGCACCAAGAAGACTTATTTGACCCAGTCTTGGCGCCACCTAAAAAGAGTTTTGAGAGTCTCTAATCTGATTGGATCAAATGATGTCTTCCCATCAATTAGATTTAGATCTGATTACACAAAGGGTCGTGATTGGTCCGGATGATATGGCACTGCATGGTGCAACAGGGTCTATATAAACCCTGTCTATGCTTAGAATTCAGTTCTTCTATTTTTAGCCCATGCCACATAGCCCCTCTCCCTCCTTCTCCATGCTATCCTCTGGTCCTGTCTCTCCTCTCCACGTCCAAGGGCATTTGGGCATGAAGAAGGTGCGTGTTAGATATATATGCCCTAGAAGCCAGAATTGGCTGACACTTGTAATACACTTCTAAGAGCAAAATTATAATTTTGACTAATATCAATAAAATGGATTATTTTCTATCACATATGTATATTTAGTATTTGTGATACATCCTTTGAGTTAATAGTAATGATAATTCATATTTTCAAGAGTTGAAAATTTAAGACATGAATAATCATTATTAACTCATAAAATGCGCCCGACCATAGGATCATCACGAGGATGGTGATTGATCCGGAAGGTTGGTGTACAATCGCTTCTCTTTAGTAGATGAGTCTTGAGTCTACGGTGTGGAGACACCGGAGCGAGAGTACAGGTACTCGTTAGAGAACGAGGGCACTGAGCGTGACCACCTCGAGTAGTCATTAGGAAGTCTACCTTCTCGTCAATGACTGACTCGATGCTGCAGTAGTGTGTCTGGTTCTTTGACCTGAGATGCATCGGCAGTTCACCTTGAGGGTGTTATAGTTTGACTACACCATTACTCGGTCTCCTAGCCATATGGAACCCTGAGGTGTATGTTGGCTATAGCATGTTCATTGTAGGAACTGGATGGCATCAAGATGGAATCTATCTACCTCGGTGGTAGAGGAGCAGCCCTATGATGATCATGAGAATCAAGTCCAGAAGTCCATGGCCATGGCAGAGTGAAATAATAGAAAGAGTTTCTATTTAGATTTTCACATTCGGACTTGAATCGAATGATTACATCATATGACAGAAGACTAGGGTTTGACGAGTTCACCTTAACCCTAATCTGATCGGGGCTCAAGATAGAAGAACTTAATCACACAGGTAGCTGCACCAAGAGGTTCGCATTCAGCTCTGATGGGTTGCCACCATATACTGCTAGGTGTCACTGGTGGATTTTGGGAGCAATTAGAATGATTTAGATGATCGATCATTCTAGCTGTTCGAATCAGAAGAGTTCTGATCCATCGAAAGGAGTTTCGATGATGTCGATGATAGAGATCATGACATATCCCATTACCATACAGAACTGAACCTAACTGGGTCACACAAACAAGGGTTTGAATCTGGTGATCATCAATTGAACTGATCCAGTTCAATTGATCTGAATGAGATTCAATTAGGTTCAAAGAAAATCGTGCTAGCACTCGATTGAACCTAACGTTCTTCTTTTGCTATCATAAATAAGTTGTCCTGACTGAGCCAAAGGAGTTTGTGCTCAATCAGAGGCCTTCATATGGTCTGACTGGAGGTTGTCCAAGTCAGAAAAGGTTGTCTTATTTTGTAAGACATTACCTGCCATTTTTGGTCACCTGCCATTTCTTGTTCTTTGACTTTGGTCAAAAGTCTACCTTTGACTGGTCAAATGTTGACCATTGACACTTTGACTTTTGACCACATGTCATGCACCTATTGGAGAGCTGGTGGGGGCCTTGTCCCCCTGCCAGAACCTGGCAAGGAGGAGGGCGCACGCCACCCTTGGCGTGTGCCCAAGTTGGAGGCGCCTAGGAGTCCCTATTGGACTAGGGACTCCATCTCCTTTTTGGATTCCAATTAGAGTTCTCCTAAGAACCAACTTTGACTGGTCTTAGGTGCCCTCTAAGGAGGAATCCAGGGGACTCTATTCCCACCAATCAGATTTAGATCTGATTTCACAAAGAGTTGTGATTGGTTGGGAAGAAGAGGAGTTGGATCACAGCTTAGTCTATAAATAAGACCCTGCGCCCAACTCAAATTAAGATTGGAAATATTACAATTCCCCACGCCCCAAGGCTGCCTCTCCCCTCTTCCTCCATGCCAAACCCACCTTCTCCCTCTCCTCTCCACGTCCAAAAGAGTTTTGGACCTTGGTTGGTGCAATCTAGATCAAGAGAAAGGCGAGTGAAAGCTAGAAGGCTGCGCTGCTGCAAAGGACGACTGCTGATCTTCAAAAGGAGTTTTGAAGATCCTCCAGATCAGATCCAGATCTAATTTTTGGAGACATGTGATAGAGAAGAAGAGGATCTCCAGATCCAAGCCCGAGTGGATACCGGTAGAGGCCAGGCACTTGCGTGGCTAGATCCAGAACCTTCCGCTGCATACAGGATCATCAACAGGGTAATAGGATTACCCAATTCAAGGTAAATTAAATTTGATTTAATTTATCTAATTTTATTTTAATTTATTAAAATAATAAGAATCAGATCTAAAATATCTCAAGATCTGATCTAGATCAAAGAAAAAAATTTTGAAATATATCTCTTGATCTGATCAGATCTGAACGAACCTGGTCCAGAAAATCAGGATTTCCCTTCAACTGGTATCAGAGCCAAGGTTCTAAAAGTATTTAGATCTGATTTTAAATTTATTTTAATTAGAAAATAAGTGATTTTAGATGTCACATGAGATGTGATCAGATCTAAAATCAGAAAAAATTAAAATTAAATGATTTGGATCTAAGATTAGAAAATATGCATGACTAGTTCTAAAATAGAATAGTTCTATAGAATAGTCTTGCATGTTTTTAATTTAATTTGATTAAATCATATTTTAGATCTATTTATTTACTATTTTTTGATATTATAATGGTTATAATAACATCTAAAAAATAGCAAATAAAAATTATTTAATTTTAAATATCATATGAGATATGATTGATGCATGTCTAGACTAGTTGTAGAATAGTTCTACATAATTATCTAGATTAGAATTTATTTTGATTAGATCAATTTAAATCTAATTTTTTAGATTATTATGAGATAATTTAGATCTAAAAAATATGCATGATTTCGATACATGAGATGTATGCAAAATATGCCATGATTAGATCTAATTTTGTATATGAGATATATGATATAGATCTAAAACTGTTTTGTAGTATTGCATGTTCCTGATTAAGGCATTCCTCTTGGCCGTCCGGTCATAAGAATGAAGAAGGGTTTAAAGGCCCTCTCTTCCCATTCGATGGGGTGTTCTTATGATGTGTAGGGGTGCTGCGTGTTCGTCCTTAATCAGAAACCCAAAACTTACTTTCTGCAAAACCCTAGATCCTGAAACCCTAGGATTTATTGTGCATATTTTATTTATGAACCCTACTTAATTAAAAATTAAGATTATGGAATATTAATTAGGTCTAAAATTGAGAATTTCAGATCTAAGACATATTCATAATACTGGGTTCGGGCTTGGGTAGCTCAATTAGGTCTAAGCGGTTGATCAAACCGAATCAAGAGTTGGTTAGATGGGATCAACAATGCTTAAATTGACCAGCCTAATAGGATTAAGTCTGGGTCAAGATCGAGTCACGATCAAGCAAGACCTAATTAGGCTCAGAGGTTAGAGTCTGGATTGTAGGCTAACCCAATTGGTTCTGACTCAACAATTTGGTGTCTAAGGTAAGTTTGGCACATACGATCGACTGGTTTTTAATTGGAAGCTACTCGACCTGAATGCATTCTTGTACGAGTTAATGGCATATTCCCTTCCACCGGATCTCACTTACCTGGCCATATCTGTTGACACAGTTCTGATCTGAGGTGGTCAATAATCCGAGCTAACCCATGCCACTAGGTTAGTCATAATTGTTATGACTATGACAAGTCTAGTTTAATGAGACCTGAATCAATTCTCCCTAAGAAAAGATTAAGTCTGAGGTCTTCCACCATTGTAGATGTGCGGGCCCTTCCCGGGGTTGATTGTTCTCGGCTGGATACAGTGGCTCAGTTGCACCGAAAAGATGCAACCATGTCTATTAGGCATTGGATGCTATGGGCTGGAGGATGAGTTGGGCTCAATATTTTCGGATACGGTGAGAGACTCAATTAGGAACCCAGTCTATGCAAATGGTGGGTCTGACTTAACTAAGGAGTGGATCAATATTTCCGGATATGGTGAGATTCATGAATTAGAGACCAAGTTTGGGTGCACCATGATTAGAGAATCATTGAACAAGAGTTGTTCACTCATTGGCTAACCCATCACCAATAACTGTTAGGTGAGGTGATGAGTCAGTTGGTGAGACCGCACCACCCACTAGAAATCATTAATCATGGAGATTTTCGCATCTCTACAGAGGGAGTGTAGGGATCCAAAGAAAATAGTGGGAGCTAATTTGTTTAAAAATAAAATTCCTAAATAAATTGGTCAAGTCATAATTACAGTATCTAACTAGAATCTTTGACTCTCTACAGAAAAATGTCTGCGTCCAATCCATTGGCACGTATCCTGGACACACATAGACTGACCGGACCCAATTATAAAGATTGGCTCAGGAACTATAAAATTATTTTGGGTTCTGAGAAGTTAACCCATGTATTGGACCAGGACCCTCCCACCTTACCAGTCCGTCCATCCACTGAACAGAGAGCGTCTCTGGAAAAATGGATAGACGAAGATAATAAGGCCAGATATTACATGTTGGGCTCGATGTCTGATGAGCTCCAGCGCCAACATGAAGATATCGGGACTGCTCGCCAAATGTTGGCTCACCTGCAGGAGATGTTTGGTGAACAGAGTCGCGCAGCCAAATATCAAGTCATGAAAATGACTTTTTAAGGCTAAGATGCGTGATGGGCAGTCAGTCCAAGATCATCACTGTCTGACAATGATCAAGGACATGGAAGAGCTTGAGAAGCTCGGTGTGAAGTTGGACTTGGACCTGCAGAATGATATTATTCTGCAATCCTTGACTGATGCATATGGGCAATTCATCATGAATTACCACATGCATAAACTTCAAAATTTCCTTGGCCGAATTAATGAATATGCTGGTTACCGCTGAGCTTTCTATGAAAGGTTCTAAAGGCTCAGTTCTTGCTATGGAACGGACTTCTTCCAAAAGAAAGTCTTATGGAAAGAAAAAGAAGTCTGTGAAAAAGCAAGAAGTGGAAGGATCAAAGAAGAAGAAGGCAGAAGCCGAAGAAAAAGGCCGATGTCAAAGGAAAGTATTTTCCATTGCAACAGCGACGGCATTGAAAGAAGGAACTGCCTACTTACCTGGCCACCTTGAAGAACAAGAAGGAAGGTCCTTCTGGAGGTATGCTCATTATTCGAGCAAAACGTGAATGCCAAATGACCTAGGGATAGTCCAAATGATAGATATCTATGGCACCTGAGATTAGGTCATATAGCAGAAGATAGGATTAACAAATTGGAGAAAAATGGGCTATTGAGTCCATTGACTTTTGAGTCATATCCAACTTTGTGAATCTTGTCTTCAAGGCAAAATGACTAAACTCCCTTTTGTAGGACATGGGGAGAGGGCCACAGATCTCCTTGCCCTAGTACATACTGATGTGTGCGGCCCATTTGATGTGCCGGCTAGAGGCAATTTTGTCTACTTCATTACCTTTATCGATGATCTGTCTAGGTATGGGTATGTGTATCTTATGAGACACAAGTCTGAAGCTTTTGAAAAGTTCAAAGAATTCAGACATGAAGTAGAAAAAATAAAATTGAAAAATCCATTAAGGTTCTTCGATCAGATCGAGGAGGTGAATACCTTAGCCGAAAATTCCTAGACTATCTCAAGGAAAATGGCATAGTCTCTCTCAATGGACTCCACCAGGAACACCTCAACTCAACGGGAATTTCAGAATGGAGAAATCGGACTCTATTAGATATGGTTCCGATCCATGATGAGCTTCACAGACCTTCCTGATTTTCTTTGGGGACATTCATTGTTAACTTCAATTTATCTACTGAATAGGGTTCGCTCTAAGACCGTTCCTACCACACCGTATGAGATATGGCATGGTAAGAAACCAAGTTTGAGTCATCTTAGAATTTAGGGTTGTCCGGCTCATGTCAAAAGACAACAAGCGGACAAGTTAGAGTTTAGGTCCTTTAGAGCTCGATTCATAGGATATCCTAAAGAGTCATTAGGATATTATTTCTACATTCCAGAAGATCACAATGTGATTGTGAGTCGACATGCCATCTTTCTTGAAAAATAGTTTATTCAAGATAGCGGCATTGGAAAGCAGATCAAGCTCGATGAGAAAGTCTCACAAAGAGCAACGAGCTAAGGACCAAATGGAACCAAATCAGGTTGAGCCAATAAGAACACTACCTCC
The DNA here is from genome assembly GCA_006176705.1 of Cocos nucifera. NCBI lineage: Eukaryota > Viridiplantae > Streptophyta > Magnoliopsida > Arecales > Arecaceae > Cocos > Cocos nucifera. Next base: position 28,503 of record QRFJ01001195.1, read on the forward strand.
TCCACCTCATAGATCGAAAAGGGTTTTCCATCCCCCTGAGAGGTACTTAGGTACTATTTCAGAGAATGTAGAGGAAATATTCCTCATAGGTAATGGTGTTCATGGTGATGATCCCAAAACCTATAACGAGGTGATATCAGATATCGACTCCGAGAAATGGTTAGAGGCAATGAAGTCAGAAATTGACTCGATGCACTCAAACCAAGTCTGGACCTTGGTAGATCCACCAGAAGGTATAGTACCTATTGGGTGTAAATGGATCTTCAAGAGAAAGATTGGTGCAGATGGGAATGTGGAGACATTCAAGGCTAGATTAGTGGCAAAAGGTTATAGTCAACGCGAAGGCATTGACTATCAGGATACCTTTTCGCCAGTAGCTATGCTAAAATCCATCCGCACATTGCTTGCTGTTGCAGCCTATTTCGATTATGAAATATGGCAAATGGATGTGAAAACGATGCATTCTTAAATGGATATCTTGAGGAAGATATCTATATGGAACAGCCGCTAGGTTTCACATCCAGTGATACTGATCACAAGGTTTGCAAGCTGCAAAGGTCCATATATGGACTTAAGCAAGCATCTCGGAGCTGGAACACTCATTTTCAATGATGTGATCAAAATGTTTGGTTTCATCAAAAATGAAGAGGAACCATGTGTCTTCAAAAAGGATCAGTGGGAGCGCTGTTGTCTTCCTCGTATTGTACGTGGATGACATCCTCCTTATTGGGAATGATATTTCCATGTTGACACAGTTAAAATTATGGTTGTCTAAAGAAATTCTCCATGAAAGACCTAGGTGAAGCATCCTTTATTCTAGGAATTAAGGTCTATAGAGATAGACCGAATAGGATGCTAGGACTTTCACAGAAGATGTACATAGAGAGAAGTACTAAAGAGGTTTAGTATGGAAAACTCTAAGAGGGGATTAATACCCTTCAGACATGGTATTCATCTTTCCAAGAAGATGTGCCCTAGCACACCTGAGGAAATAGAATGCATGAGCAAGATCCCTTATGCTTCTAGCAATAGGGAGCCTCATGTATGCCATGCTATGTACACGACCTGATATAGCCCATGCTGTGAGTGTCACAAGCAGATATCAGTCAAATCCAGGTGAAGAACACTGGACTTCTGTGAAATGTATCCTTAAGTACTTGAGAAGAACTAAGGATATGATGTTGGTCTTTGGTAATGGAGAACTCCAAGTCCAGGGATACACAGACTCGGATTTCATGTCCGATATAGATGATCGAAAGTCGACATCTGGGAGTCTGTTTGTGTGCAATGGTGGTGCTGTCAGCTGGAAGAGTTCCAAGCAAACTGTGATAGCAGATTCCACCATGGAAGCAGAATATATCGCTGCATCAGAGGCTGCGAAGGAAGCATTCTGGTACAAGAAGTTTGCTGCAGAAATTGGAGTAATGCCATCAGATGCCATTCCTCTATACTGCGACAACAATGGCGCCATAGCCCTTGCTAAGGAGCCAAGGTCTCACCAGAAATCCAAGCACATTGAGCGGCGATACCACCTCATCCACGATTACCTTGAGAAGGATTATGTCGAGGTCAAGAGAGTCAACTCCACAGATAATGTGGCAGACCCACTTACAAAGCCGTTGGGCCAGCAGAAGATCGAAGCCCACCTTGAGAAGATGGGACTTAGACTTGTAGCCAATTGGCTTTAGGACAAGTGGGAGATTGTTAGATATATGTGCCCTAGAAGCCAGAATTGGCTGACACTTGTAATACACTTCTAGGGATAAAATTATAATTTTGACTAATATCAATAAAATGGGTTATTTTCTATCACATATGTGTATTTAGTGTCTGTGATACATCCTTTGAGTTAATGGTAATGATAATTCATATTTTCAAGAGTTGAAAATTTAAGACATGAATAATCATTATTAACTCATAAAATGCTTCCGACCATAGGATCATCACGAGGATGGTGATTGATCTGGAAGGTTGGTGTACAATCACTTCTCTTTAGTAGATGAGTCTTGAGTCTACGGTGTGGAGACACCGGAGTGAGAGTACAGGTACTCGTTAGAGAACGAGGGCACTGAGCGTGACCACCTCGAGTAGTCATTAGGAAGTCTACCTTTTCGTCAATGACTGACTCGATGCTGCAGTAGTGTGTCTGGTTCTTTGACCTGAGATGCATCGACAGTTCACCTTGAGGGTATTATAGTTTGAATCTGAATCTAACTGGGTCACATTACTATATAGAACTGAACCTAACTAGGTCACACAAACAAAGGTTTGAATCTGGTGATCATCAATTGAATTGATCCAGTTCAATTGATCTGAATGAGATTTAATTAGGTTCAAGAAAATCGTGCTAGCACTCGATTGAACCTAACGTTCTTCTTTTACTATCATAAATAATTATTCTGACTGAGCCAAAGGAGTTTATGCTCATTTAGAGGCCTTCACTTTGTCTGACTGGAGCTTGTCCAAGTTAGAAAAGGTTGTCTTATTTTGTAAGACATTACCTGCCATTTTTGGTCACCTACCATTTCTTGTCCTTTGACTTTGGTCAAAAATTGACCTTTGATTGGTCAAATGTTGACCATTGACACTTTGACTTTTGTCCACGTGTCATGCACCTATTGGAGGGCTGGTGGGGGCTTGTCCCCCTACCAGAACCTGGCAAGGAGGAGGGCGCACGCCACCCTTGGCGTGTGCCCAAGCTGGAGGCGCCCAGGAGTCCCTGTTGGATAGGGACTCCATCTCCTTTTTGGATTTCGATTAGAGTTCTCCTAAGAACCAACTTTGACTGGTCTTAAGAGCCATCTAAGGAGGAATCCATGGGACTCTATTTCCACCAATTAGATTTAGACCTAGTTTTATAAAGAGTTGTGATTGGTTGGGAAGAAGAGGAGTTGGATCACAGACAGTCTATAAATAAGACCCTATGCCCAACTCAAAATAAGATTGGAAATTAAAATCCCACACCCCAAGGCTGCCTCTCCCCTCTTCCTCCATGCCAAACCCACCTTCTCCCTCTCCTCTCCACGTCCAAAAGTATTTTGGACCTTGGTTGGTGCAATCCAGACGAGAGAAAGGCGACTGAAAGCTAGAAGGCTACGCTGCTGCAAAGGACGACTGCTGATCTTCGAAAGATATTTTGAAGATCCTCTAGATTAGATCCAGATCTAATTTTTGGAGATGTGATAGAGAAGAAGAGGATCTCCAGATCCAGTCCGAGTGGATACCGGTAGAGGCTAGGCATTTGCGTGGCTAGATCCAGAACCTTTCGCTGCTCATAGGATCATCATCGGGTAATAGGATTACCCACTTCAAGATAAATTAAATTTGATTTAATTTATCTCATTTTATTTTAATTATTAAAATAATAAGAATTAGATCTGAAATATTCTAGATCTGATCCAGATCAAAAAGAAAAAATTTTAAAATATATATCTTGATCTGATCAGATCTGAACGAACCTAATTTGGGAAATCAGGATTTCCCTTCAGTGCGATTCAAGTAAGTGAAAGGTGCCAGGAAAGGAAGAAGGCAGTACTACTGTAAGAGACAATGGCTATTCTTCAAAAGTAGTTTTGAAGACCTTCAAAATTAGATCTAGATCTAATTTTTGTAGGATTGATTGAAAAGGAGAAGATCTTCAGATCCTGCCTGAGTGGATATCGGTAGAGGTCAGGTACATGCGTGGCTACATCTAGAACCTCAGGCAAACATCGAGATCATCATAGGATAATTGGATTATCCAAAATAAAGGTATAATTAAATTAAATTAAATTTTTATTTTTATTTTTATTATTAGATCAATAAGATTAGATCTGAGGAGTCTCAGATCTGATTAGAATCTTAGAGTAAAAATTTTTGAAATATCCCTCCAGATCCAATCAGATCTGAATGAACCTGATCCAAAAAATAAATTTTTCCTTCACTGATCTCGCATGCCTCTACACCAACTGAGGTCTAAGACTTTTTATAAATTTATATTTTTCTTCTCTTTTTCTTTTGACGTATACCAAACATTTTGAGGAATGAAAATGAACTTTCTTTTCTTTATACTTGTGTCATGGTGGTTGTTGTTCAGAACTCCTCCAACGATTGTAGTCAGGGTCCATCATCTTTAACTGATGCTGAGCTATTATCCCAAGGTATCCCTCTAAAGCCCATAGTCAAAAATTTAAAAAGAAAGATTCATCACCTGAAGAAAAATTTGAAGAAGATAGAAGACAAACTTCAGAGATCCAGAAAGAATGCTTCAGAGGCGACAATTACGGTCACTCATCTTCGAAAGCTATAGATGAAAGATTCTGTGAGCTTCAGCATTCGAAAGGGAAGCTTCGAGAAAGAGATCGCTGAGCTCAAGAAAAATGTCAGTGATAAATCATGGGCACTAACAGAGAAGATCAGCTTTCAAGAAGCCGATCTCAAGGCAGCGAAAGAGAAGATCCATCTGCTGGAGCGGAGCTCACTGTGGTCTTCTGACAAGGCTCGGTATGAGTGGGATTGGTCGAGAAGGTTCTCCATGCTCCAAAAGTAACCGCATGATGTTGAGCTCACTTATGATACCTACCGGTTGGGTTGGAGCGAGAGGATATCCTAGCTTGAGTGAAGGCTTTGTACTGCTAATAGCGAGGTAACCCGGCTCCAAAAATAACTCAATGACAGTCATCAATTCGACGTGAGCGGGCGATCAGAGCAAGTTACCTCCCTAACGAGGACTTCGAGTGAGCTTTTGAAAGCAGTGGGGAGGAAGAAGGCCGAGGTTCAACGGCTGAGGATCCAGTTGTCGTACAAGCAGTAAGCCATTAGGGATGCGGAGGTCGATTCTGAAGTCTTGAGGAACCAGCGGTAAGAGCTCAAAGGTAAATTCCAATATGCCAATAAGATGTACATAGATGGTCTATATAAGAAGGAGCTTGAGGAGGAAATCCTTAGGCTGAAGCAGTCTGTTGTAATGGTGGGAATCGACAACCTAAAGTCTGAGGGTTCCGGGCCTTCTTAGAACTTTGTCATTTTTTTTTCTTTTTTTATACATGGTCTCATGGACCTTCACTTTGTAATGAACTTTGATTTTAATGAAGAAATATTTTCTTCGATCATCTTTTTGCTTTGTTTGGATTCAGTGCCTATTGATTTTCTCATTTCTCTCTTTTGCTTTGACTTTCGTTGAAAGGATTATTATCGAAAAAGTAGTTTTTCTCCTATCTTTTCATAATCAGAGATTTTTTACCTACGTTGGGATGAGTTTATCCTTCCATGTTCAATTTCGTTGATTTTTCTTCGTCCTTTCATCAAGATGAGGTCCTTCCTCCTGCCTTAGGTAACCGAAGGTCTTTGTTTATGTTAGAATGAGGTTCTCCTCCTGTTCTCGATGAGATTGGTTCTTACTTCTATTAAGATGAGGCCTTCCTCCTATTTTCATTATGGCCATTGAAAGGTTAATTCTCTCCTCCTGTCCAAAGTAATCAGAGGTCTTCATCTCGCTCACGTTAGGATGAGGTTCTCCTCCTATTTCTATCATGGCAGTAAGGGCACAGTTAGGCCATTGATAGGGCCTCTTCCTTCATCTCATCTTAGGTTAACGAGGTCTTCGCTTTGCTCAAGTTAGGATGAGGCTCTCCTTCTATTCCTAACAGGACTGTAGGGGCACTTAAGGATAGTTGAAAGGTGTTGCCCAGCTATGCAATCCAAGAGGAGGGGTGAATTGGATTTTTAAAATTTTAAAGCTAATTTAAAGATATCAAGATTGAATGATGATATGCAAGACATGTGTATGAAGCGATTTAGGTTAGAAAAAAATATAAAAGATTAGAGAGCAAGAATTTAATAAACTAAGGAAAGAAAGATAGCAAGCACACTACAAACAAGCAAAATTTATTATGGTTCGGTGCTTTCCTTGCACCTACATCCACTCTCCAAGCTCCTACTTAGAAATTAAAATCCACTAATCATATTCAAATTGAATACACCATTGAAAACCTCCAATCCTATCTATCCTAAACTAGAACACTTATTTCTCGGGTGCAAAACAACTCAATACAATCCTATTCAAGGTTATGATCAATCTTCCCAAGTTTTGGACGCCCTCCAAAACATGAATCAAAATAGTAAAGCAAAGTAAAAGATTTAATGACAATCAAATACAAGTTTAGCTCCCTTTGTGCTTAAATAAAATCTTAAGAACGCTTTTCACAATAATGGAGGAAACTTCTTTGATTTTTCTTAAGGTTGTTAGAGATTTGAAAGAGCTCTTGAGAGGTAGGTGAACTTGAAACAAAGGCTTCTTTGCTTGAAGATGACTTTTTCTTAGGATTGAAATTGAATCACACCAATCGCTTGTGTTTTTTCTATTTAAAGCCTTTTAAATCTTCAATAGGTGGAGGAGAGAATCCTAGGCAAGATTTATAACCGTTGGAGATATTAAAGAAATCATTAAAACCTACCAAAATAAGAAAAAAATAGCCATTACAGGAGTCGACTCATAGCACAGGGGTCGACCTCTGAGATAAAATCTAGAAAAATAGTCATTCTATATTTTTAACCTACGAAATAGCAGAGGTCGACCCTAGGGTCGACCCTTGGCATAGAAATAGCATGCCAAATAGCTCATTTCAGCAAGGGACGATCTAGGGGTCTACCATTTCGCTTCAAACTTGATTTTTTTCTAAAATAAGCATCCAAAAATCATGGGACTACCTCCAAAGGATTAAAAATCTTCTATACTTGCTCTTAAGGCTTTCAGATCAAAATATTATAAAATTACGATTTTGCCTCTGAAATACAAAAAGTCTTTTTTCAAGTCAAATTCATTAGTAATCCCCTCAAATGCTTTGTAATCATCAAAATCAATTCTTGGAGCAACAATCTCCTCCTTTTTGATGATGACAAAATATTTGAGCATAAGCAAAATTAAAGTATGTAGAAGCATTAATTGAGGATTTCAAAAATTTTGAAGGAACATGCTACATCACATATTAGTATATTATATTCAATTATTTGACCAATATGGCATCAAGAGTAGTTTGATTATTACTTATAGTCAGGCATTTAAATAATTTGCAAAAGTATTTGACTTATTTCTTTTATCAATTTTACTTCTATTTTATTTTTTTTATCAATTTTACTTCAATTTTGCTTATAGCCCAATTTTATTTTCTCTACTCCCTCTTTTTGACATCATCAAGTAAGATCTTAAAGGATTTAAAAATTCAAAAATGAAAAAGCCTCCCCTTTAAGTTATTCCATATGTTTTTCTATTAGAACAAGAGTTTATAACAAAACTTTCAATTTACAACATAATAATCATAATGAAATTTAGCCAATTCATAAAGATTTCATTTCACATCATTCAAATAACATCATCACATATTTACATCCAAATGATTATCATAACATCAAGTCATCAAAATATATAAGTGCTAAACATACAAAAAATAAAGGTATCAAAAGTATTCATCAAAATTAGACCATCAAAACATACAAAATTCATGGATACAGCTATCTATGACCCAAACAGCCAATAGTATCAATGCCATAAGTTTGATCCAAAAAAAATATAACCAACTATGACTTGATCAATAACTCATAGAAACAACTAAGAGATACTAGATCATAACCTAAATCTAGTAGGGATCATAGCTGGAAGCATCTGAATCAGATGAGAAATCAGAGATGTGATGGGGTGTGATAGGATCAAATCTAGGAGCATGTCCTTGACCACGTCTTCCTTAACCATGGGTGTAGGTGCAAGCTCGAGCAGCTGGATGAGACGACTCAGGAGCTTGAGAAAAAGTGGACTGAGTAAGAAGAGTAATCTTGATAGTGTCTAAATGATCTAGTGCTCTCGATATGGACTGAGTGATGGCACCAATCGGTGTAGATAGAGTCTCACTGGAATCTCTAAACTCTCTCCTCAGAAAGTTAAAACTACCCTCCAGAACACCTCGGAGTCTGGCTACCTCAGCAGTAAGATCTGAATCTTTGAAATATCCTCCCTCATCTAGGGATGAGCCATATCCAAAACTGACCTCTACAAATCTAAAACTCTATCTGTCAATTTCAAAACACATCCCTCGAGGTCCTCAAGCCATGCAGATTAAGTAGTAAGCAACTGAAAGATAGTAGATACATGTGGAATTACAGATTGATTAGAAGATGGGACAAAGTGGGTACTCTTCTCCTAAGTGGTACTGGCTATCTGCTGAGATAAAAGACGTGCAATCCTCTGAGATAGGATATCGGCAATCGACTGAATCAACTGATCAGTGATCCTCCTGATCTGATCATTAATGAATCTAACATCTATGTCTCTACTCCTTGATGGTGCCACATCTGCATCCTTTCTCACTAACTCTGAGGGACCAGTCTCATGATCAGATGCAAACTAAAAGTCAAGAGATCCTTTATGATCATGAAAAGATGAAGATGGTCCCTCCTCCTCAGCTCTCTCTACATCCTCAGCACCTTTCGACCAACCGCCATCAATCTTTGAAAAACTCATGCGATGCAGTGTGTGGCAGTTGATGGTATCGATGTGAGATAATTTGGCAACTGGCTCTCCTTCAAAACTAACTCCAAATCTCCTAAACCCTAATGAAAGGGCCATACCATAGGGTAGATGTGCCTTAGACCTATTCAAGGTCTCTCTCATCATTTCTATCATCAAAATAGAAAGGTTAAAGGAGGTCTCTATAATCACATGAAACATGATACATATGTCCCTACTAGATAATAAATCATGCCTACCACTCCTAGAGATAAATAACTTGGTAACCATGGTATGTAACACTCTCATTTTAGTAGAAAGAATTTTGGTCTCTAGTTTATTTAAATTTTCTTCAAATTCTTTCCTCAAGATGGCTCTCAGTCCTTCTTCTTTATGGGTTAGTTCCATTTTCTTGTAACCCTCACATGGTAATCTTAAAAATTCTCCCAGGTGAACTGATCAAGAGTAATCTCAGTACCTTTAACAATAGATTTTACTGTTCAATTGAAGTATGCCAAATTTAGGTAAACTCTCTAACCAAATCCACATATGTAGCTTCTTTCAACTTGCAAAAGTAATCCCATCCTTGCTTTTTAATTTTTAATACAAATGAAAATCCTTCTTTCTCAAAGAAACTAAAATCAACATTCTTTTTTGGTTCAACCTTTCTATCAGACAAAGGGACCTTACTTGGTGTAAGAGGAGACTGTGAAGATCGTCTGGAGGCAGAGGTTGGACCAGGAGAGGGCTCTGGTGCTGTTCTTTTCCGATAGGCTTCTTTCTCTAAGCAACGGGCCGATTTTCTTCTTTGCGGCAATTTCATCTTGGGTGTCATTCCATCCAATAGAAGCCTTAATCCCACTCAAGAGTGTCAAGAAAAAGTGGAATGGAGAAGATTTGAGAAGAAGAGGAAGAGTTTTGAGGGAGATAGCCGATGGTGGGTTTTAGGGTAAGGGTTTGCTAGGATTCTTCAAACCGCCCAAATAGAGAAAAAATAGGAAGTGATTTGGTTCCTTAAAGGGCGATTTGAGGAGAGGATCTTGGGAGAAAGGGAGATTTCAAGAGATTTCTTTGATTGAAGGGTTGGGGAGAAAGGTTGATTTATTTGGATGAAGCAAGAAATAGGGGAGGTCGGCCTCTTGGCCAAAGGAGTTCTTGATTAATAGGGTCGGACGAAAAGGATTTTGGTCAAATTATAAGAATGCCCATGAGTCATCCCTTAGGTCAATCCATAGGATAAGAAATTCCAAAAAATTAATGAAAATTTTTGAAAAAACCTAAGATTTTAGGGGTTGAATTCTACACACAAGTGTGATCAAAGGATTGTTAGATTTAAGCTTTTTGAGAAAGAAAAGTGAGATATAGGCTCAAGGTAGTTTAAAGATGATATTTTGATAGAAGAGAGCTTGGAATCATAAAGATGTTTAAGCTAGTGGATCAAAAATTCCTAATTCTTTTCTGATCTCATAGAATTTATCTTCACTTAAGGCCTTAGTAAAATTATCAGCCAATTATATTTCAGTACAAACATAATCAAGAATTATGTCATTATTTTGAACATGCTCTCTTACGAAATGATGTCTTATTTCAATGTATTTTGACCTAGAATGTTGGATTAGATTCTTAGTTAGATTTATGGTACTAATATTATCACATCTAATGGGAGTTTTGTTTAGTTTAATGCCAAATTCCTCAAGTTGTTGCTTAATCCATAAGATTTGTGCATAGCAACTTTCGGCTGCAATATATTTGGCCTTGACCGTAGACAATGCTACCAAATTTTGCTTTTTACTAAACTAAGAGATTAAGTTAACTCCTAGAAATTGGCAAGTTCTACTAGTGCTTTTTCTATCTAATTTACATCCAGCAAAGTCTGTATCTGAATATCCAATTAAATTGATTGATGAATTCTTAGAGTACTATAAACCTATGGATTGAGTTTCTTTTAGGTATTTAAGTATTCTTTTTGCAGCATTTAAATGTGATTCTTTTGGATTAGATAGAAATCATGCACATAAATAAATACTAAACATGATATCTAGTCTACTAACAGTTAAATACAATAAAGAATCAATCATGTCTCTATAAAATTTTTGATCAATATTTTTACCTCCTTCATCCTTGTCAAGCTTACATGATGGACTCATTGGAGTACCAATTACTTTGGAGCTCTCCATCCTAAATCTCTTGAGTAGTTCTCTTGTGTACTTGCTTTGAGTGATGGAGATTCCTTCTTTTATTTATTTAATTTAAAGTCTGAGAAAGAATATTAGTTCACCCATTATGCTCATCTCAAACTTCCCTTGCATGAGCATAGCAAAATCTTGACATAAAGTTTCATTAGTAGATCCAAATATAATGTCATCAATATATATTTGTATTACTAAGATATCATCATGATCTTTTTTAATGAAAAGGGTTGTATCTACATTTTCTCTTTAAAATTCATTATTAAGCAATAATTTACTTAGTCTTTCATACCAAGCCCTAGGTGCTTGTTTTAAACCATATAATGCATTGTTTAATCTAAAAACATAATTTGGAAAAGCATGATTTTCAAAATTAGGAGGTTGTTCTACATAAATGTCTTTGATAATATATCTATTTAGAAAAGTACTTTTAACATCCATTTGAAATAGCTTGAAATTCATAAAGCATGCATAAGCGAGTAAAAGTCTAATTGCTTCTAGTCTAGCAATATGTGCAAAGGTTTCATCAAAATCAATTTCCTCTTCTTGATTATAATCCTTTGCAACTAATCTTGCTTTATTTCTAATTATATTTCTATTTTCATCCAATTTATTTCTATATACCCATTTTGTACTAATTATTGGATAATTTTTAGGTCTTGATACTAAGGTCCATACATTATTTCTTTCGAATTGATTAAGTTTCTTTTGTATTGTATTTATCCAATTATATTCTTTTTTGGCTTCATCAATGGTTTTATGTTCAAAATGAGAAATAAATGCAAATTGATTGTATGCATCTCTAAGTGAAGAGCGAGTTCTTACCTCATGTGTAGGATCATCAATAATTAGTTCTTTGGGGTGATTGTGAACATATCTCCATTCTTTTGGAAGATCATTTGTACCTTGAGGTTGTTCTCGTTGTCCTTCACTTTTATTTTCTTGCTTGTCTTCATGATTCTCTTCATTTTGAATTGTTGAATCCTTTAGGATGATCTCCTTCAATCCCTCTATAAGAGGATCTGCATCATCAATACCCTCACTCTTTCTTGATGGAAGATCATTTGTCTCATCAAAAACAACATGTATTGACTCTCCTATGACTAAAGTTTTTTTGTTAGAAACTCTAAAAGCTTTACTAGAAGAGGAGTAACCAAGAAAAATAGCTTCATCAGATTTTGTGTCAGATTTACCTAGTTTTTTTTTATCATTATTCAAAACAAAACATCGGCAACCAAAAATATGAAAATATGCAATGCTATGTTTTCGTCCTTCCAAAGTTCATAGGATGTTTTCTTTAAAATTGATTTGATTAGGGCACGATTTAAGATGTAACATATTGTGTTAATTATTTTCGTCCAAAAGTATCTTGGAAGGTTGCTTTCATATAGCATGGTACGGGCCATTTCTTTTAGAGTTCTATTTTTTCTTTCTACTATATTTTGTTGGGGTATCCTAGGTGCTAAAAAATTATGGCTAATTTTTTTTCATCACAAAATTTTTCAAAGTCTTGATTTTCAAATTTGGTTCCATGATCACTTCGAATACTTTGAATTAAAAACTCTTTTTTATTTGTAACTTTTTGATAAAATTTTATGAAAACATGAAAAGTTTCATCTTTGTATGCCAAAAAGAAAATCCATGTAAAACATGAGTAGTTATCGATAATTACAAAATTATAACATTTTCATCTAAGCTTGCTATTCTTATAGGACCAAACAAATCCATGTGCAAAAGTTTCAATGGCCTAGAAGTTGAAAGAATGTTCTTAGGTTTGAATGAAACTCTAGTTTGTTTACCTAGTTGTGATGCATCATAAATTTTATCTTTTTCAAAGTTCAATTTTGGTAAATCGGTAACTAATTTCTTTTTGATAAGCTTTGAAAGTGAGTGCATACTAATGTGTGCAAGCCTATGATGCCAAAGCCAACTAGTCTCATTAATTTTGGTATTCATAGCTACTAGACATTGCATGTTTATCATAGAAAGATCATTCAAATCTACCATATAAACATTACCATACCTATGACTAACTAACTTAATGCCATCATCATTGGGACTAGTTACAAAGCATAATGAAGATTCAAAAACAACTTTGTAACTCTTGTCACAAAGTTGACTAATACTTAAGAGATTATATTTTAAACCATTTATTAATAAAATATTTTTAATATACTTGGAGGGAGTGATACTGACATTACCTATACCAATGATCTTTCCTTTGCCATTGTCTTCAAATGTAACCATCCCTCCATTTTTGGCATCAAGCGTGATGAATTGAGACTCATCACTGATCATGTATCTTGAGCATCTACTGTTAAGATACCATCTTCGATTTTCTCTTTTAGATGCAAGACACATCTACATGCAAAATTAAGTCCTTACTCTAGGTACCTAAGTTTTCTTGGGTCCTTTAAGGTTAGTCACAATGGTTCCTTTTGGAACTTATATTTTCTTTACATTTGAATTGTTAGAGAAGCATGTATAAGATTTGTGTCCTAGTTCACCACATTTAAAGCAAGTAACATTTAAAATATTTTTGCTTTGTGAATTTATAAAAATATTTTTCAAAAATTTTTATTTTTTGAGGGGGTTATAGCCTAGACTGGCCTTATCATAAACAACCTTTTGATTTTCAAGAATCATATGAAGTTTATTTGAACTCAAAGTAATTTTTTTAACTATCCATTTTAAATTATTGATTTTATTTTTCAAATTTAGATTCTCTTGAATTAAGACTAGTTTTTCACTTAGAATAGTTTTATTTTCTTTTAGCAAGACTTGATTTTTTAATTTTAGATCTTTGCTTTTAGTTTCTATCTTTTTTAAATCATCTACTAAATCATAGAAGGCTTCTTGAAGTTTTTCGAATGTAAATTCATTTAAGATTTCAGCACTTACCTCATTCTCATGTGCCATAAGGCATAGGTTGGCTTGTTCATGAGCTTCTTCCTATTCGGAGCTTGAGTCGTCACTATCACTCCATGTTGCCACCATAGCCTTTTTCTTGTATTTCTTGAGAATTTTTTTAAGTTGAGGACATTCAGACCTAAAGTGCTCCAGCTTCTTACATTCATAGTAAATAAGGGGCTGCTCCCTATCCTTTTTCTTGCCATGCTCTCCTTTGGTTCGTAGCCTTTTCCTCATCCCTTATTTTTTCTTCAAAAATCTTTTGAACTTTCTTGTGATGAGGGCTATTTCTTCATCTTATTTTTCATCTTTCATTTCATCGAATTTCTCATCTTATTGAGTGGTGAATTTAAGAACTATTGTCTTCTTTTTTTTGACATCTTCTTGATATTATTTTATGCTTAGCTCGTGCGTCATTAGTGATCCTAGAAGCTCCTCCAAGGATAAAACATTTATATCTTTGGCTTCTTGGATTGCTGTCACTTTGGCCTTCCATATCCTTGGCAAAAACCTAAGAATCTTCCTCACAAGGTCACTGTTAGAATAAGACTTGCCAAGACTTTTAAGATCATTTATAATATCCATAAATCTAGTAAATATTACAGTTATTAACTCATCATGCTTCATTTTGAAAAGTTCATATTTATGCACAAGCATGTTAATTTTTGACTTTTTAACTTGATTAGTGCCTTCATGAGTTACTTCTAACCTATCCCATATTTTCTTAGCCGACATGCATGTTGAAATACAACTAAATTCATTAGCATCTAGAGCATAATATAAAATATTCATGGCTCTTACATTGAGTTGAGCCATTTTCTTATCAATCTCATCCCATTCCTTTTCGAGTTTGATTGATTTCTTACCATCAATTATCTTAGTGGATGTATGTGGTCCATTAACTATGATACTCCATATATCATAGTCAAGTACTTGTATGAAAATTCTCATCCAAGCTTTCCAATAGGTATAGTTTGTCCCATTGAAAAGTGAAGATCGGTTTGTGGACTGCCCCTCGGCTAGAGAAATACTAACTTGGGTTGCCATAAATCTTTGGCTCTTTGATGGTTAAATCAAAGTAGGGCTAGAGCACTAGACTCTGATACCACTTATTGCCTAGCTATGCAACACAAGAGGGAGGATGAATTGAGTTTTTAAAATTTTAAAGCTAATTTAAATATATCAAGATTGAATGATGATATGCAAGATGTGTGTGTGAAGCGATTTAGGTTAGAAAAAAATATAAAAGATTAGAGAACAAGAATTTAACAAACTAAGAAAAGAAAGATAGCAAGCACATCATAAATAAGTAAGATTTATAGTAGTTCGGTGCTTTCCTTGCACCTACATCCACTTCCTAAGTTTCTATTTGGGAATTAAAATTCACTAACCATATTCAAACTGAATACACCATTGGAAACCTCCAACCCTAGCTACCCTAAGCTAGAACACATATTTTCTTGGTACAAGCCAATCCAATACAATCCTATTCAAGGTTAGGATCAACCTTTCCAAGTTTTGAAACCCCCCAAAACTTGAATCAAAATAGTAAAGTAGAGTAAAAGATTTAATGAGAATCAAATACAAGTTTAGCTTCCTTTGTGAGCAAATAAAATCTTAAGAATGCTTTTCACAATAATGGAGGAAGTTTCTCTAATTTTCCTCAAGGCTGTTGGAGATTTGAAAGAGTTCTTGAGAAGTAGGTGAACTTGAAACAAAGGCTTCTTTGCTTGAAGATGACTTTTGCATAGGGTTGAAATTGAATTACACCAATCTCTTGTATTTTTTTCTATTTAAAGCCTTTTAAATCTTTAATAGATAGAGGAGAGAATTTTGGGCAAGATATGTAGCCATTGAAGACATTAAAGAAACTATTAAAACCTGCCAAAAAAAGAAAAATATAGCCGTTGCAGAAAACTTTTCGTTACAGGGGTCGACTTGTGGCATAGGGGTCGACCTCGAGGTCGACCTCTGAGACAAAATTCAAAAAAATAGCCATTCTATATTTTTAGCCATCGGAACAGTAGAGGTCAACCCTTGGCATAGAAACAACATGCCAAATAGCTCATTTCAGTAAGGGATGACCTAGGGGTCGACCCTTTTGCTTTAAACTTGATTTTCTCCCAAAATAAGCATCCAAAAATCATGGGACAACCTCCAAAGGATTAGAAATCTTCTATACTTGCTCTTGAGGCTCTCAGATCAAAATTTGATAAAATTATGATTTTTTTCCTAAAATATAAAAAAAATTTTTCCAAGCCAAATTCATTAGTAATCCCCTCAAATGCTTTGTAATCATCAAAATCAATTCTTAGAGCAACAAAAGGGCCTCTCCCCTCATCCCGTCTTAGACTAACGGGGCGTTTAACTTTGCTCACGTTGGGATGAGATTCTCCTCTTGTTCTTAACGTGGCTGTAGGAACACATTAGGATCGTTGGAAGGATCTCTCTTCTTGTCCCATCTTAGACTAATGAGGCCTTCGACTTTGCTTATGCTAGGATGAGACTCTCCTCCTATTCTTAACAGGACTGTAGGGACATATAAGGGTCATTGAAAGGGCCTCTTCCCTCATCTCATCTTTAGACTAATGAGACTTTCAGCTTGCTCAAGTTAGGATGAGGTTCTCCTCCTATTCCTAACAGGATCATTTTTGATTATTTCGGAGAGTTATTTCCTATCATCATATAATTTTTGCAACAAGAAATAATAATATTGAAATAGAGGAGCTTTATTGAAGGTAAATTACTGGTAGAACATTCTTAGATTTTCTGAATTCTAAAGCCGCGGGAGTGTTGTTCCTCCAAGCTCCTTCAAGTGATAAGTTTCGGCTGGACAATCTTCTCTACTTTGTATGGGCCTTCCCAATTTGTAGTGAGCTTTTCTTGATTCTGAGGTTGTGAAATAGCTGTTCGCCAAAGTACTAAGTCCTCTACTTTGAATATTTTGCTTTTGACTTTAAAGTTGTAGTAATGGGCCACTTTTTGCTTATAGGCTGCCATCCGAACTTGAGCTTTTTCTTATTTTTTCTCCAACAAGTCGAGGTTAGTCTTGAGGTCCTGTGAGTTATGCTGCTCATTGAATGCCATAACTCATGATGACGAAAGTTTGAGTTCTATTGGGATGACTGCTTCTCAAAAGCTAAGACAAATGGGGTCTTCCTAGTTGGCAATCTTTGGATAGTTCGGTATGTCTAGAGCGCATGATAGAGTTCATCCACCCAAGTTTTCTTTGCTTTTTCAAGTCTTTCTTTGATACCTTATAGTAGGGTTCTGTTTGTTACTTCGACTTCATCGTTTGCCTGTAGATGGGCTACTGATGTAAAATGGTGGAAGATGTTCAAATCTTCATAGGATTCGACAAATCTTGCTCTAGCAAACTACTGTCCATTATCTATTATGAGGGTTCGAGGCAAGCCAAATCTACAAATGATCGACTTTCAGATGAAGTCTTGTACTTTTACTTCAGTGATTTTCGTTAGAGGTTCAGTCTCGATCCACTTTGTGAAATAATCTATTACCACCAAGAGGAACTTGTGCTGTCCCGGTGCCATTGGAAAAGATCTGAGTATGTTCATCCTCCACTGAGCAAACAACCATGGGACGCTCAGGGGTGTAAGTTCAAAAGCTGGCTACCTTTGAATGTTTGCACTTCTTTGATAGCAATCACATTTTTTGACATACTCTATAGAATCATGGTACAAGGTTGGCCAATAGTAATCCTATCGAAGTAGTCTGTGTGATAAGGATCTAGCCCTTATATGACTTCTACAGATTTTTTCATGCACTTTCCACAATACAAAGTCGACTTCTGAAGGTCTGAGACATCTCAAAAGCACTAAGAAATATGACCTTTTATACAGCTTGCTTTCATACAGAACATATCGGGAGGCTTGATTTCTAAGTTTCTGAGCATCTTTTGGATCATAAAGAAGAGCTCTATCTTTGAGATAAGCAACCAATAGATCAATCCAACATAGCTCATGGTCGATTTGCATTATAGACTATTGTCCTTCTAGACTCGAATGTTTTAGAACTTCAAAGAAGACCTCCTTGGGTAGCTCAGTCAGGGCCAATGTTGCCAACTTTGAGAGAAGGTCGACCCTAGTATTTTTTGCTCCTAGGATCTGCTTAATGTCAAAACTATTGAAGGCCAGAGTTAAGCTCTATGCTTTCTCAAGATATTTTATCATGTTTTCTTCTCGAGCCTCATAATCGCCATTAACTTGTCCGACCACCAATTGAGAATTACTATAGATCTGAAGTCGATCTGCTTTCAATTCTTCGATGATCCTTAATTCTATAGTCAAAGCTTCATATTCGGCCCCATTATTAGTCGTAGGGACTCAAAGCATAGCGCATATTCGACGACGACTCCTTCTGGGCTAACCAAGAGCAGCCTTATGCCTGCACCAGAAGCATTGGATGAGCCGTCTATATATAGGGCCTAAAAATCTTCAGGGAGGTCAGCTCTTTCTTTAGAGGAACTTGGTTATAACCAAAGAACATCAACTTCATTCTATTCTAACTTGGTTTCATCCGAAATGGTGCATTCAACTATAAAATTTGCTAGAATTTGGGCTTTGATCAATGGTCGAGGCTGGTAGTTGATGTCAAACTCAATGAACTCTATTGTCCATTTTGCTATTCTTCTAGAGGTATCCATTCGATGAAGAACTACCTTGATTGGTTAATCAGTGAGAAGGATTATGGTGTGCCCTTACAAGTAAGGTCGAAGTCTCTAGGCTACAATCAGTAGGACAAAAGTTAGTTTCTCTAACTTAGTATACTTGGTCTCTGCGTCCCTTAAGACTTGGCTTATGTAGTAGATCGGCTTTTATACTTTTGCCTCTTATTTGACTAGAATTGCCATAAGGGCCACTGGGGAGACTGCTAGGTACAAAAGTAATCCCTCTTTGGATTTGGGCTTTGCTAATAGGGGAGGTGAATAAAGGTAGTCCTTGAGCTCTTTAAAGGTTTGTTGATATTTAGTGGTCCAACAGAAGTTCTTCAACTATTTTAGGACTTGAAAGAAGTGCATGCATCGCTCGACCAAACTCGAGATGAAGCGATTTTGGGCTACCACCTTTTTGATCAGGCGCTGAACCATTTTGATTGATTTTGGAGCAATCATCTCTTGAATGATCCAAATCTTCTCCGAATTTGCTTTAATTCTACACCTCGACACCATGAATCCCAAAAAGTTTTTTGAAGTCACACCGAAGGTGCACTTGATTGGGTTCAGCTTCATCTTGTATCTCTTAAGGGTGCTAAAGGTCTCTTCAAGATTGGTAATGTGATTTATTGAAGCTCGGCTCTTGACAAGCATGTCATCTACATATACCTCTATGTTGTGGTCGATTTGCTTCTTGAAGATTTTATTGACCAGGCATTGGTATGTTGCTCCTGCATTTTTGAGTCCAAAAGGCATAATCCTATAACAATAAAGACCACGATCAGTAATAAAAGCAATTTTCTCCTCATCTTTTGGTGCCATCTAGATTTGGTTATAGCCGAAAAAGGCATCCATGAAAATGAGAAGCTTATGGCCCGAGGTCGCATCCACCAGCTGATCAATCCTGGGTAGGAGGTAGCTATCTTCTGGATAGGCTTTGTTTAGCTTGTTGAAGTCTATGCACATTCTCCACTTATCGTTCACCTTCTTGACAAGCACAATGTTGGAGATCCAGTTCAGATAGTTGACTTCTTGGATGAATGTAGCCTTGAGGAGCTTGTCAACTTTCTCTACAATTACTTTCTATCTCTCTAGGACATGGCTGTGCATCTTCTCTTTCACCAGTCGATATTTGGGATCTATAGTCAAATGATGTTCCATGATTTCAGCATCTATTCTGGGTATATCATCGGGGACCCAAGCAAAAACATCTACGTTCCTCCATAGAAATTCAATAAGTTGCTCTTGTATCTTTTTTGCTAGGTTGGAGCTGATCTATATCATGTGCTCTGAATTTCCATCATTCAGTGGGATGGAAACATGGTCTTCCATGGGCTCACCCCGCTCTTCAATTAGATCATTGTAGATATCCAAGCCATTAACTGGACAAGGATCTGATTGCTCGCCCCTCTATAAGGTGATTGAATAGCAATTTCTTGCCAAAGCTTGATCTCCTCCGACTTCTTCGATCCCATAGCTTGTTGAAAACTTCATTTTCAAATAGTAGGTCGACACCACTATCCAAAGCGCATTTAGACTAGATCGATCGAGAATTGCATTGTAAGTCGATGGAGCTTTTAGTACCAGAAAGTCCACCATGTCTTAGACTGTCTCGGATATTGTCCTACAGCCATAACCAAAGTTATTATGTCTTCAATTGGTACTGCATCACCAGTGAAGCCTACCAATGGAGAGTTTATTGGTCCAAGCCAGCTATTAGGTATAGATATTTTAGAGAAAGCATCATAAAATAAAACATCAGTCGAACTTTCATTATCAATAAAGAGCATCGTACATCATACTCTATAATATTTAAAGCAATTACAACCACATCGTTATGCAAAAGCTGAACTCCCTATACATCAGCTTTAGTGAAAGTTAGGAGCTCCTCAGTTCTCTATCTCTTTACCGATCCCCAAGCTCTATTGGCCTCCACTTGGCGAAGTCCCCCAAAGATGGTATTGATGATGCCAAGAGGTGGTCGATCTTCTTATTGTTCCTCCCTCCTTGATGGTTCTGATTGCAGCAGCGCCCTTAGACGATCTTTTCATCCTTCAGACTGACGTCGCAGAAACCGACCAAGCATGCCCTGCCTAATGAGTTTCTCGATCTTGTCTTGGAGCTGAATGCACTCCTCAGTATCGTGATCATGGTCACAATGGTAGAGATAGTATTTATTAGGATTATGCTTGCCAGGATGCGTGCGCATCCTCTCCAACCTCGATAGCTGCTTCTTGATTTTCATCAGCACCTGGATTTTCGAAGCATTGAGGGGAGCATAGTTGTAGAACCTTCTAAGAGGGGAGCCTAGTCATGCCCTTCTATCTAGGCTTCTTTGCCTTCGAGTCCATGGAAGAGTTCGGGCTCGCTTGTGCTTGAAAGGAGTTTAGGAGTGCGACCAAGCTTTACTCGACTTTTCATTAGTAGCGGGCATACTTGATTCACCCGCTCGCCGCTCTTCAGTGGCTTCACTATCCTTGGCCTTGAAGGCCTCTTCTACTCGAGCATAACTTTTGGTCCGAGCCAGCATATCGATAAAATTCTTGGGATACTTCTTCTCCAAGGTGAATAACAGATCATTCTTTTAAAGGCCACCTTTTAGTGTGGCCATTGTGATAAATTGGTCCAAGTTTTGGACTTCCAATGCAGCAGCATTGAAATGGGTAACATAGGCCCGTATGGATTCTCCCTCCTTCTACTTTATATTGATGAGAAAGTCCGAGACTCATCGAGGACATCGACTGCTGACAAAATGAGCCACAAACTAGTAGCTCATTTGATCGAAGAAAAAGATAGTATTCAACTTAAGGGCCGAGTATCAGTTCCTAACTACTTCCTTCAAGGTGGAGGGAAAAGCTCGGCATAGGATGGTATCAGGCGTGCCTTGGAGCAGCATCATTGTTCGAAAGGCCTCTAGATGATCGACCAGATTTGTAGTCCTGTCGTAGCTCTCAAAATAGGAAAGCTTGAAGTTCGGCGGGATGGATTCTTGCATAATTTTTTAAGAAAAGGGAGGGTCAGTGCAGATATCATTATCATGAGAGGAAGGAGCATGGTGGAGTTTCTCAATTCGCTGGTTCATTTCTTGTAGTTTTCAATCTAGGAGATCCTCACGATCATGGATCTCCAAAGTCTTCTGGTTGAATGGGGGCAAGATTCTCCCAAGGGTTGAATCATGATCGGAGCAGGGGCTCTCTATCCTCTGCTTCTTTTTTCTGAAAGTTTTCGATCGACTCGTCCAAGTCGATCATCCTCAGATAGGATCTTAGGGTTCCAAGGAAGCCTATTCTGACCGAATCAATGTCGAAGGCCATCGCTGCTGCATGGCCTACACTACTTCAGTGAGGCTCCTGACCTGCGGACCAATAGGTTAAATTGCTTTGCATTCACCATTACTGTCGGTGGAACCTGAGATGCCAGGGATGAGATAGGAGCGGGTAGATCTGGATGAGATCTAGCCATAGAGGCAGTTGACCATCGAGTCGAGGCCTTCTTGGGAGGCATCCTCATAAGATTGGCATGGGAAGAAGGACTTCGAGGGAGAAGAAGAGAGATCTCTACTGAGCGCTCCTTTAAGAATAAGGAAACCTCGAGAGAAAGAGGTGCTCTTCCTCTAGCACCAATCCTGTTGGTGCAAAATCTGGTTGATATTGAAATTGACTAGAGCTGGAGAAGCTGAGGTCACTGTTGGAACCTGCAAAAGAAGTCCAAATCAGAGAAGGGGTGGCTCCGGCAGGACTCTCCAATGGTCAAGTCAGCCCTTCCAACCAATAAAAATGGAATGCTCAGTAGAAAAAGTAGTAGAGTATCAAGAAGAAGAAGAGAGCTTCTGAAAAAAGCATATCTGAAGAATCTCTTATATAGACGAAGCCCATAACAAACTGATAGAGATAGCCACAATCATCTGGTAGTGGACCATTCAGGGCCACATGAAGTTTGTAATAGAGGGTAGTGTCCGTTGTCGTGATGCACCAGTCTGTTGAGACTTGATAGTTGAAGTTTGGAGGAGGTAGGCACTGACGGTGAAGAGCTTTGAGTTTCATCAATCCCAGAGGAGTTCGGACTCTTTCAAGGTCGTATGTATGTAAGTGGGCTCATGCTGTATGGATAGCTAAATTTGCAAAGGCATGGAGGCCTTTCTAGGCAACTACAGTGAGTTTGGCCAGAAGGAATTTGGAAGTCCTATGACTAGAGAAATCCTGAAGAAAGTTTGCTGGAGAAATTCGAAAGTAGTTATGCTGGAAGGAGAAGTCTAGCTAAAGGAGCAGAAATCCAGAAATAATTTTATTGGAGAAATCTGGAAGGAGATCTGTTGGAGGAGCAAATATATAACGACGAGTACCCTCTCAGCTAATGTAAGAAGTTTGGATGGATGGGGGTTGGTGGGAAGAAAATCAACTAGTGTCCAGGAGGAGTTCGATTGGAAGGAGGTCAATTGAAGGGGGTTTGTCTGGCATTCAGAAGAAGATTAACTAGAAGGATGTCGGATGGAAAATTTTTGCCTAGAAGGAGTGGAGGGAGATCTGCTCGGAGAAAACCTGCTTATTCATTCCTTTGAAGCTCAGCTACTTTTGAGGTCGTCTGGAGGCTGATATGAAGAAGATGAAGTTCTTTAGCCTACGTGTTCAGAGTTCTTGATATAGAAATTCTGAGATCTGCCACCCTTAGTATATTATAGGAGTTCATCCGGAGAGGAGTTATGTTGATCCAACATTGGTCCAATATCGAACAACTTGGATGATTTTTTATTAGAAAAAGATTCAACGAGCACCAAGGTCGGCCAAACCAAGCCATAATTAGATCTGTTACTCCGCTGCCTGGAGGTTGTCATCACTATTCAAGTTTGTCTGAGCGAAATCTACAATGCCCCATAGGTTCTGCGAATATCCGATGGAGTTAGAAATCTATATGAAGAAGATCGACTAATAGATTCATGTTGGAGGTCTACAGTCTCGGCGCCTGAGCGTAAACTTTTCACTGGCCAGAGTTCGACGTGGCTGTCCTTGCCGGATGGAGTTTTCTCAAGGCCAGATATCCTGTCAGACTTTGGCAGGAAAGGGTTCACACCTAACAATAGGTAAAGATGGTTATTGCCCATGCTACTTTAATGTCGGCAAATATTTTACTTTTTTATTAATTTTTTTTATTTTTATAAATAATTTATTATTATTTAAATAATTTATTGATATAATTTTTAAATTTAAAGTCTATCTTCACTATTTATTATTTAAATAATTATCATTAGAGTATCATCATAAAAGTCTGCCTCAATTTGGTAGCCCTAGCTTTGTCAATCAATAAAATTTGATTTCAACGGCCACGAACGATCATATGATGATATGATAGATAGAGACCATTGATAGATTCAAAAACTTGCAATGATGATCTCGATGATATTTGTAGCACACTATCAAAATTTCATCTTAATTGAACATTATTATTATGATCAATTTAACATGGGATGATTTCGATCGTTAAATAAAAAAATTATGATCAAAAGGTCAAATGGCTTTTGATTATAAGGCAGTTTTTTAGATAAATGATCTTTGTTGCTTCTTTGATCATTAGTACGGTGGTGATCATAAAATTCAAAATACATGTATATTAGCGATGAGAAACTATATGTTTTTTGATACTCATTCTTAAGATTCTTAAGTAATTATACTTTTGATTTTGTAAGATCTGCTTAATATGGATGGTTCATACATGATCAGTCTGAATTTTATAATCACACCATACAAATGATCAAAATAGTTGCAAAGATCATTTATCTAAAAAATCATCTTATAATCGGATGTTGTTTGGCCTTTTGATCACACATTTTTTAATTAACGATCAAAATCATTCCATGCTAAATTGATCATGATAATAATATTCGATTGAGATAAAATTTTGATAGTGTACTATAAATATCATCGAGATTCCATTGCAAGTTTTCAGAACCATTGGTGGTCTCTATCTATCAGATCATCATGCATCGTTCATGGTCATCGAAATCAAATTTTATTGATCGACATAGTTAGGGCTATTAGATCGAGATGGACTTTTATGATGATAGTCTAATGATAATTATTTAGATAATGAATGATGAAGATAAACTTTTAAATTTTAAAATTATACCAATAAATTATTTATGAAAATAAAAATATTAATTTTAAAAAATCTTTTTTCAATGTAATGAAAACATCGAAAAATGTTTCAATTACCTACGCATAATGTTTACATATGTAATTAATCTTATTGCCGATGGAAAATAAACGTCGAAAAATGTTTAACCTTTTTAGTGCCGTAAACTTAATGTCGATAAATATGAAAATTATCTATGAAAACTTTTAATGTAGGAAATTTATGTTATTTTTAATGGGTATTTTATGTCAAAAAATACTTTTTTAATTTTTTGTTTTTAAATCATAATTAAATATTTTCAACTATAATTTAGCATAGGTAAATATCATTATTATGAAAAATAAAAAAATTAAATAAAAAAATATTTTTTAATGCAAATTATACGTTGGAAATAACCCAAATTTCCTATGTTAATTTTTTTTGTTGGTAATTATGCATATTTACCAAAGTTAAGTTTACGTCGCTAAAAACTTATACTTTTTATTAAATATTTTATTTTTATTAAATATTTTATGATATTTATTTAACATTGGCAATAACCTTAATTACCTATGCTTCTGATTAATGTAGCTAATTATTTGAATTATCAATATTTTTTCATTGGTAAATCTCTTTAGATATTTATGAACCCGCCCCTCTATGTATTTTCGTCTTCCGCACCCGCCTTACTATTTCCTCCAGCCCGAACCCACCCAGCCGGCTATCTTATTTCTCCCACCCACCTATTTTCCCATCTCTCTTTCGATCGCTCTCACCATCGATTATCCCGACCTCTGCCTCCGTCACTATCGCCATTGCTGTCTTTTTTTTTTGGATCCTTGGGGAAGGGAGGAGCGAGGGGGGGGTTGGGGTTGGTTGTTCGAGCAGGGAGGAAGAAGAGGAGGAGGAGGGGTGGGGTGGGGCAGCGGGAAACCACGGACCAAAGGTGGGGGGCACGATCGAAGTGGGCCCGAGCATTTTGGGAGAGGAGGGGAGCTACGAGGGGGGGGGTTGGGGACTGCCGATGGGGCCTGGGGGGTAGGGGATGGCTACCGGGCTTAGGAGGGTACGAGACTGCCGCCAGGGCCAAGGGTGAATGGCTGGGGGCAGAGTGGTCGGGGTTGGGGGGTGGGGTTCTGGCATATAGGGAAAGAAGGAGGAGAAATTTTTATAATTATATATTTTATATAAAAATTAATATTTTATATATTTTATATGTAATTATGCAAATATTTTATATAGAATTATTTATTATTTTATAGGATTATATATTTTATAATTATTTTATATATTTTATAACTAATTATATAAATATTTTATATAAGATTATTATTTAATTTTTATAGGATTATATATTTTATAATTATTTTATATATTTTATAAGATTGCAGGTAAATATAATACCAAACCTTCCTTTGGTATTATAAAAATATATTTATTAATTATATAAAATATATTATAATAAATATTAATATATTTATTAATATATTTTAAAAATATATTTATTATCCTATAAATTATAAAATTTATAAATATATATTAATTATTATGATATATTTAATATTTTTATTTATATTTATAATATTTAATATAAATATTTATTTTGACTAGAATAATAAGATAAATAGAAGTAATATATTATAATTTCATTATCTAAATATATAGGATCATAATATGTTTCTACTATAATTTAAAATTATTATTGAATGAAAATATGATAATAGTATGATTAATAATATACTATAATATATAATTTAGGTATAATTTAAAGTCACGTCACTTATAATTTTATAATTTTAATCTAGTAGGAAATTAAAAAAAATATCCATATCATTTTAAAAATACTAG
Source organism: Cocos nucifera (assembly GCA_006176705.1). Lineage (NCBI taxonomy): Eukaryota > Viridiplantae > Streptophyta > Magnoliopsida > Arecales > Arecaceae > Cocos > Cocos nucifera. Next base: position 54,703 of record QRFJ01001195.1, read on the forward strand.
TATTGATATGAAGACACGGAGTGCCATAATTTTAGTTAGTGGAAAGGTTGCATGGATAGAAGTTATGTTTATGGAATATAATTTATATTATGTTTTATTAGCATTTTTGATTGATGATATTAGTAATGTATGTTATTGACGAATGTTGTTTAACTTTGATTTTTTTTTAATTTTTTTATTTGTGATTCATATTAGTAGTTTGTTATTAAAGCTTTAATCTTTTATTTATAATTTTTTATTTATAAAATTTATTATATAAAATATAAAAAATATTCATATTTTAGAAAAAACTCTATTGAAATATGAAGTTATTCTTTTTTGATAAATTAGGATACCATTCCTAAATGTATGTTTAGAGACGATAGCTAAATTGCATTAAGCCGTATATTCTTGTTCAAGAGTCGATCCCGATCGAGATCGACTCTTGGATATCCCATTTTTTAGCATTTTAGAAAAGCTTTAATCTTATTATTATTAGTCTATATTTTATTTCATTATGTGGTGTTCAGTAGTTATCTCTCATCCATTCTTTGGGTATATATTGGATAGGATGCATAGGCACCGTATTCACATCATATACTTGAAGAACCATGAGGAGATGCTACCAAAATTTCTATAATAATGAAATAAAATATCGACTAATAATAATAATAAGATTATTGCTCTTTCAGGATAGGACCATACCTATTAGAAATGGATAGGATTATGTATTCTTAAAACCTTACTAATAACACATACTTTAATGATGAACATTTTTCATGGATCGATAAAAAATATCGATAAAAGTTGAATGAATGCTCGCTCTATCATCTTACCTGAATACCGATAAGGTATTAAAAATTTTATAAGATTTGTATGAGAAAGAATTGATAATCCTAATTAATAGAATCAAATATCCTTATCGGAGATGTCACAATAATTACTTCTAGCCTATAGATACAATATTAAAGTACTTATTGAATTGGGATATGGATTCAAAGTATACTATTTGAAATTTGCATGAAAAAAGTAGACCTACTAACATAAGAGACCAACATACGGATCAATAGTTAGAACCAATTGGCATTAATGATGTTGGTGCAAAATCTGGTTGATGCTGGAATCGATGTTGGAGTCGGAGAGGATGAGGTCATCCCTGATGACCTGCAAAATAAGTCTTGCACAGAGTCGGGGGTGGTAGCTCCGACAAGATCCTCTAATGATCAAGTCAGCTCTTTCGGCCAACAGAAATGGAGTACTCAGAAAAATTTTGGCAGAGTTTTGAGAAGGGAAATGAGAGCTTAGGGAAGAAAGCATATATGGAGGATCTCTTAAATAGGTGGAGCCTATAACAAACTGATAGTGAAAGCCACAATCACCTGGTAGTGGGCCATTTGGGGTCATGTAAAGTTTGTTATGGAAGGTAGTGTCTATTATCATGACGTGCCAGCCTATTGGAATCTAACAGCTGAAGTTTGGATAGGATAGCTGCAGATGATGAAGAGTTCCTAGTTATTATTATTCCAGAGGAGCTCAGAGGTTATCGAGGTTAACTATGCATAGGTTGTTGCTTGTTATATTGAGGGCATGCGCCGAGATCCTTTTTCTGTTGGAAGGGATCTGGATGGAATTTTGCTGGGAGTATCTAAGAGAAGCTCGACCGAGTGGAGCCCTTAAAGCAACTAGAAGGAGAAGCTCGGGTGGAGTTCGATGTAGGAGGAGTCTAGGAGGAGTTTGACTATCGGAGAGGTCCAGCTGAAGGAGAAGTTTGGAAAGAGTTTGACTATAGAAGAAGTCTGAAAGAAGTTCGACTGGAGGAGAAGTCTGGGAGGAGTTCGACTAACGGAGAGGTTCGATTGAAAGAGAAGTTTGGAAGGAGTTCGACTATAGGAGAAGTCTGAAAGGAGTTCGACTGTCGGAGAGGTCCGACTGAAAGAGAAATTTGGAAGAAGTTCAACTATAGGAGAAGTCCAGAAGAAGTTCGACTATCGGAGAGCTCCGACTGAAGGAGAAGTCTAGGAGAAGTTCAACTATAGGAGAAGTTCGGAAGGAGTTTGACTGGTGGAGAAGTTTAGGAGGAGTTTGATTGTAGGAGGAGTCCGAGAGGAGTTTGATTGTCGGAGAGGTCTGGCTGAAGGAGAAGTTTGGAAGGAGTTCAACCGTAGGAGAAGTCCGAAAGAAGTTCGACTGGTGGAGAAGTTTGGCTGAAGGAGAAATTCGGAAGGAGTTTGATCGGCCCCCAAACTGGCTAGGCTAGACTACCCAAGGGGCTGCTCTCACTGTTCAAGTTCATCCGAAGGGGATCCAATGATAGGAGGGTGATCGAGATCTATCTGAGACTAGACATTTAGCCAAACTTTGGCGGGAGCGGATTTTTCTCCAACAATAGTCTTCCTACTTCCGAGTTCGAAATTTGAAGAAAGGAAGTACAGATGCGACTACTGAAATTCTTTTTAGCCTCCCACATCCTTTAGGATGGGATATCTTAATGTCTACAGCATTGGTGCCGAAACTTCATAAATACAAGATGATCTGAAAAGATATTTTTTAAGCCTTCCATCGAAACTCTGCCCAAGGTACGACACAATTAAGGATCTGTCCATCGCCACTTCTCTGCCATAATGAGTGGGACATGTGACGCACATAGATCAGCCAAATGAGATCTAGAATCATAACTATCTCAGGCTTCTCTTAGCTATTAAAGGCCTTCTTCCTCCTCCAGAATCCATTCTACCTAAGTCTTCTTCCTTCCTTCCTAAGTCCTCACCTTCCTTCTACCCGAGAGTCTTGCTTCCTTCTTGCATCCTCTCTGCTCCCAAGCACTTTTATGCTTGATTTTCGTCATGCTCACCATCTTCTCACCTTTCTCAGTCGACTTAAGTCAGCTTTCCAACCCTTCTCTTTGAGCATTCGCACTTCTTTGATTTCTTGCTCTTTTGATTTTCTCTAGGATGTCTCTATATTTTATTTTTCTTGATTTTTGAAAACTTTTCTAAGGTTTATTTTGATCTATATGTCTTTCAAAACCTCCAAATCTGTCGGTTCATGGAGCTCATCCGGGCTGACCTTCTTAGATCCTGCTCCTCTAGCCGAGGTTAATCCTAAGAGTATGCCCCATCAGTCTTTCATCCCGGATACCATTTTTTTCATCCTTAATCCGAATGACCTCTCTCTGATTAGGATACAGTATGGCATCCCACTAGAGTATGATCTTGAGCTCTCCGGATCAGACGACCATCCTAGTTCACCTCCAGCCAGTCGATTTTGTCTGTATCTAGAAGCCTTGTGCGTCGGGCTTTAACTTCCACTTCTATCTTTTGTTGTTGTACTTTTTCACTTTTTGAACATTTCTTTTACTTCCATCATACCAAACTACTTTCGATTTGTAATTGGCTTTCTCTCTTTGTTATCTAGCCAATGTTTGGCCAACTGTCTCACTCTTTCAAAATTTTTACACCTTCAAATGTCATCCTTCCGCAAAGGACTAGTGGTACTTCTCCCCCCAGTTTGATAAGAAGGGATTACTAAAAGGTGTTCCTTCTTCCATTCATAACTGGAAGGAGAAGTACTTCTTCGTTCGATGCCTGATCTTAATGTTTGACCATCCTCTCTGGGGCTTCCATAGGGTGTCAGTCCGCCGAGCCCCTAGTTTAGATGGAGCCGATCTTAAGTCTTCTAACAAGCTCAAGGCGTATCGAGCTCCTCTCCTTCTTGATCTTCTAAAAGGAGTAGATCTTATTCAACCTTGGCCTGAGTCCTCTCAACCTCGTCAGTATTAAATGTATTTATATACATATATATATATATATATATATATATATATATATATATATATATATATATATATATATATATATATATATATATATATGAACTCTCATGAAGTTTCATATGTACCTTGGCTGACTATAGTTTTTTCTTTATTGCAGAGATGGATACTAATGCTGTGGAAAGGCTCACCAAGGGCCTTTATGCCCAAAAGAAGTGGAAGGGGGCAGCCCCAGGTGGAAGTTTGAAAAAAGCGAAGGTCGATAGCCCAAGTTTCATGGTTTCGGATCTCCCCATGACTGCTCCTAAAGTTATTTCGGATGCCAAGGTCCCTTCAATCATCGAGGCTAGTGTTGGAGGTGCATGCTCTCAGCTTTCCACATCCTCGAGCCTCCTCATAGGAGGATCGATGTCGGAGCCCCCAACTGAGAGGGAAAGAGGGGATGGAGAGGACAAGAAGAAGAAGAAGGCTGCTATCGTGAAGGTGGCCCATAAGGCTTGTCCGGGTGGGTCAAGCAACAGTAATGGTGACGATTTAGGGGCGGACCCCTTTGCAATTCAGACATCATCCAAGATCTGACCGACAAGTTCGTCCTGCCTAGAGAGGTGGACTGTCTAGCCGATCTTGACTGGATGCAGTTCGTTTGGGAGTTTCTCTAAACTTTTCTCAAGGTAATCATCTTGTCGTATTTCTTTTTCATTTTTTTCCCTTGTTTCCTTTATTTTACTATGACTCGTCAATGGCAATTGGTCCACCACATACTTGCCCACCTCAAGAGGGCAAATTGTCAGGAGGTGGAAGCATTGATGGTCTAGGGGGGTCCTTCAAGTTGAGATCAATTGCCTTCAAGGGAAGGTTGCAAAGGTTGAGCACCTTGCGGAGGAGAAGGTGGAAAAAAATGAGAATCTTCGGAGAGCACTTCGAAAGGAGGAGCCATCTCAGCCAAGCTTAAAGCTGCACTGGCCCTAAAGGAGGAGAAAAAGGAGGCCAAAATCAAGATCGCCGAGCTGAAAGTTAAAATATTGAAGTCTATTTCGGAGGCGGTAGCCCGAGCTGTGAAGGAGTTCAAGGCCTCCGCTGAAATGAAAGACTTAAAGATCGCATTCGGCCAGAAGGCGTTCATAAAGGACTTTGAGCTCTATGAAGGCAGGGTGGCCCGAAAGTTTCCTAAGCTTGATCCCAGCTTCCTGAAAGAGGAGCCCGATGAAGAAGCGGGGCCGTCTAGTGTTGCAACCAACCGATCCCCCGTCGAGCCTACCCTTAGTCCGTTCGAACTTGCCGCAGAGGTGAACGAGCCTGCTCAGGAACCCAAGACAGTTGAAAGCACTCCAACTTCTTCTACCGCCGCACCCCCCGAGGTTGAGGACCTCGAATAGTTATACTTTTTTCTTTTTCTCTTTTGCTTTGCTTTCTACTTGAAAGTTTTTAGTTAAATGAAAGTGAATTTACTTTTGTCATACCATTCTTTGTATTGGTCTTGTGCCATGTGTTATCTAGAATTCCTCTAGTAATCAGAGCCATAACCCACCATCTCCAGTCGATGCTGATTTCTTACCCTAGGAAATTTTGCTAAAATCTTTAATAAAAAGCTTAAAGAAGGAAGTCCACCATTTGAAGAAGAAGTTGAAGAAGATGGAGGATGACCTTCAAGCTTCTCAGAAAAATGCTTCGGAGGCGACCAAAGAGGTCACTCACCTCCAAAATTTACACATGAAGGACTCTACAAGCATCGACATCCGAAAGGATAGCTTTGAGAGGGAGATTGCTGAGCACAAGAAAAATGCCAGTGACAAATCTTGGGCACTAACAACGAAGATCAGCTCTCTTGAAGCTGATCTCAAGACAACGAAAGAAAAAATTCAATTACTGGAAGGAAGCTTGCCATGGTCTACCAACAAGGCTTGGTACGACTAGGATTAGTCCAACAAGTTTTTCGAGCTTCAGAGGTAGATACAAGACACCGAGAATTGGCATAATAGTTACAGAATAACCTGGATAAAGATGATGTCCAGGTTTGAATGCGAGCTTCAAGCTATCAGAGATGAAGCATCTTACTTCCAAAGGCGGTTATACAGTAGTCGGTAGGCTAGTTTGAGTGGTGAGTTGAAGGAGATTGCCTCCTTGAAGAGGACTATCAGCGAGCACTCAAAAGTGGTCGGGATGGAGAAGGCCAAGGTTCAATGGCTGAAGATCCAGTTGACTTGTGAGCATCAAGCTGTTAAAGATGCGGAGGCCGAGGCTAAAGTCCTAAGGAAGCAGTGACGAGAGCTTGAATGCAAGTTCAAACACATCAACAGAATGTATATAGATGGCTTATATAAAAAGAAAGAGCTTGAGGGTGAGATCCTTAGACTAAAGCAAGCCCTGGTGATGGCTGGGGCCGACAGTCCAAAATTTGAGTTCGATCCACCTTAGGACTTCGGCCTTTTTTCCTCCTTCTTTCTTTTTATATAATCGATCTTGTTGACTTTTATCTCTCTTGCAATGGACTTATATTCTCATGTAATCGATCTCACTGATTTTATTTTTCTTGTAATGAACTTATATTCTCATGTAATCGATCTTGCCGATCTTTATTTTGCTTGTAATGAACTTGTTGGGGATAAACCCCGCTCCCACTAAAGTCCAGTCTGATGCTTAGCCTAATGTAACTGGTAATCATAGAAGAGCTTCGATTATGAATTCTCCAGTAGCCAAACTCCTTCTAGACCTCTTCTTTAGTCAAATTCATCCAGCAGTCAGATTCCTCCAGGACTTCTCCTTTAGTCGGATTTCTTTAGGAGCCAAACTGCTTCCGAACTTCTCCTTCAGTCGGATTCCTCCAGCAGTCGGATTCCTCCAGGACTTCTCCTTCAGTCGGATTCCTCTAAGAGGGACTTCTCCTTCAGTTGGATTTCTCTAGGAGCTGAACTCCTTTCAGACTTTTTCTTTAGTCAAATTTCTATAGGAGCCGAACTTCTTTTGAACTTCTCCTTCAGTCGGATTTCTACAGAAGCCGAACTTCTTTCAGACTTCTTCTTCAATTGGATTCCTATAGGAGCGAACTCCTTCTGGACCTCTCCTTCAGTCAGATTTCTATAGGAGTCGAACTCATTTCGGACCTCTCCTTTAGTCGGATTCCTTTAGGAGCCAAACTTCTTCTAGTCTTCTCCATCAATCGAACTCCATCCAAATTTCTCCAGTGGATTACTTCCAGATTTAAAGTAGTATTCCTTTCGGATGATCCCCTCTAGCCATATTCTCTGTAGGAGTCCAAACTCCTCTAAAATTGATATATGTCAAAGCTCTTCACCAACCAACGTCTGCTTCCTCCAAACTTCGACTATTAAATCTCAACGAATGGACACCTCACGACAACGGACGTCGGATGGTTACGACTGTCATTTATTAGTCTACTATAGGTGACCCCACTACAAAATGGTTATGACTATCATTTATCAATCTACTATGAACGATACCTCTCTCCATAATAAACTTCATGTGGCTCTGAGCAGCCCACGACTGGATGGGTATAGCCATATTTTCTTTAAGAGTTTGAACTCCTCTGAAATTGATATATGTGAAAGCTCTCTTCTTCTTCCCAAAACTCTACTGAATTCTTGCCTGAGCACTCCATTTTTGTTGGCCAAAAGAGCTGACCTAATTGTCAGAGGATCCTACTAGAGCCACCACCATCGACTCCGGATGAGACTTTATTTTGTAGATCACCGACGGCGATCTCTTCTTTTCTAACTCCAGCTCGATCCAGCATCAACTAGATTCTACACCAATAGGATTGGTGCTAGAGGAAGGGCTTTTCTATTTCTGAAGTTTTCTTGTTCTTAAAGGAGTGCTCAGCAGCGATCTCTCTTCTTCCTCTCTAGAGTTCTTTTCAGAAAAAATACCTCTCAGGAAATCTTCGACCCGACGATCAATGGCCTCTACAACTAAATCTCATCCAGATTTATCCGCTCCTACTTTAGCTCCGATAACTCAAGCGCCACCTACAGCCATGGTGGATGTGGAGCAGTTCAACCTATTGGTCTAGCAGGTTCGCGATCTCATAGAGGTGGTGTAGGGCATACATCGTCAGGCTTCGATGCCGATTCGACTAGAGTAGGCTTCTCCGAAGCCCCATAATCCGATCGAGGGATGGTCGACTTGGGCTAGCCAGTTGGTGATCTCCAAAATGGAGAACTAGAGGGTGGAGAGCCCTTGCTCGAACTATGACTCGACCCAGGAGGAGCTTTGCCTTCGTCCCATTAGAAAATCCTAAAGATCAACGATCGTGAAGATCTACTGAATCAAAGGCTCCAAGAAATAAGCCGATGAATCAAAAAGCTCCATCATAGTCCCTCCTCACACGGTAATAATGTTTGTACTGACCCTCCTTTTTCTCAAAGGATTATGCAAGAGCCCATTTCGCCAAACTTCAAGCATTCCTAATTTGAAATCTATGATGGAACCTCTGATCCGGTCGATCATCTAAAAGCCTTTCGGATCATGATGCTACTCCATGGCACATTAGATGCCATCTTATGCTGAGCTTTCCCATCTACCTTAAGGGGAACAGTAAGAAACTAGTACTCAGCATTGAAATTAGGTACAATCTTTTTCTTTGATCAGATGAGCTATCAGTTTGTGGCTCACTTCATCAGCAATCGACATCTGTGCCGAGGTTCAAATTTTCTGATGAATATCAAGCAGAAGGAGGGAGAATCTATCTGGGCTTATGTCATCCAATTTAATACTACTACATTGGAGGTCCGAAACCTGGACCAGTTTGTTGCAATGGCTGCACTTAAGGGCGGCCTTCTAAAGAATGATTTTCTGTTCTTCCTAGAGAAGAAGTATTCTAGGAACTTTGTCGATCTACTAGCTCGGGCTGAAGGATATGACCGAGCGGAAGAAGCCTTCAAATTGAAAGCCACTGATTGAGGGTCGAATGAAGTTCAACCACGCTCATGGACTCTCCTTGAGTGCAAGCGAGTCCGAACACCTTCTCGAGCTCATCATCAAAGAAGCTCCAACAGAAGGGCATGATGAAGTTCTCCCCATAGAAGGTTTCACAACTATGCCCCTCTCAATGCTCCAAAAATGTAAGTATTGATGAAGATCAAGGAGCAACTGCCAAGGCCTGAAAAGATGTACACTCACCCTGGCAAGCACAATCCTAGCATATACTGTTTGTATGATCATGATCACAACCACGATACTGAAGAATGCATTCATCTCCAAGATCAAATCAAGAAGCTCATCAGGAGAGGCCAGTTGGGTTGATTCCTCAGACACTGATCTGAAGTAAGAGAAGATCAATGAAGGGCGCTGTCACAATCAAAACTGCCAATGAGGAAGGAACAATGAGGAGATCGACTATCTCTTAGCATCATCAACACTATCTCTGAGGGACTTAGTGCTTCGTCAAGCCATCATCTCTCAGCCTCAGAGTCAGGGGAAGCTTGCCCCAAATTGGAAAGATCCATATGAAATAGAGGAGGTCGTCCAGCCTGAAGCTTATCACTTGAAGGAGCTCAAAGGAATAATGCTCCCATGACTTTGGAATTTAGAAAATCTGAGAATGTACTGCCAATAATTTTTCTTCAATAAAACTCCTCCATCTCAATATTATTATTTTTTGGTGCAAAAACTATGAGATGACAGGAAAGCAGCAATAAAAAATGGCCATGTTAGAAATATTTCTTGGTGCAAAAATTATGTAATGATAGGAAAGAAGCAATCAAAAGTGGTCATGTTAGGAACAGAAGGAGAACCTTGTCCTAACATAAGCAAGTCGAAGACCTTCGATTATTTAAGACAGGAGGAGAACCTCATCCTAACATGAGCAAACTCAAAGGCCTCATTCATTTTAGACGAGGTAAGGAGAGAGACCCTGACAACGGCCCTAATGTGCCCTTATAGCTCATTAGGAATAGGAGGAGAATCTCATCCTAATGTGAGCAAAGTCGAAGACCTTATCGATATAAGACAAGATAGAGGGAGAGGCCGTACCAACGATCCCAATACTTTAATAAGAGATAAGATTTCTTACAATCTCGGTTGAAGATAAGATCTCTTCCGAGCTTCAACTTCAATAGGAGATAAGATCTCCTACAATCTCAGCTGGAGATAAGATCTCCTCGGAGCTTCAACTTCAACAAAAGGTAGAATCTCCTACAACCTCGGCTAGAGATAAGATCTTTTTCGAGTTTTAACCACAACAAAAGATAAGATCTCCCCCAAGCTTCAACCTCAATAGGAGATAAGATCTCCTACAACTTCGATTGGCGATAAAATCTTCTACGAGCTTCAACTTCAATAGGAGATAAGATCTCCTACAACCTCGACTGGAGAAAAGATCTTCCTCAAGCCTTAACTTCAACAGAAGATAGAATCTCCTACAATCTCAGCTGGAGATAAGATCTTCCTCGAGTTTCAACCCCAATAGGAGATAAGATCTTTTCCGAGTTTCAACCACAATAGGAGATAAGATCTCCTCCGAGCTTTAGCTTCAATAGGAGATAAGATCTCCTACAACCTCGATAGGAGATAAGATCTCTTCTGAGCTTCAACTTCAATAGGAGATAGGATCTCCTTCAACCTCGATCGGAGATAAGATCTCCTCCGAACTTCAACTTCAATAGGAGATAAGATCTCCTATAACCTCGACTAGAGATAAGATCTTTTTCGAGCTTCAACTTCAACAGGAGATAAGATCTCCTATAACCTCGGCTGGAGATAAGATCTCCTCTGAGCTTCAATTTCAAAAGAAGATAAGATCTCTTTCAACCTTCATAGGAGATAAGATCTCTTTCAAGCTTCAACTTCAATCGAAGATAAGATCTCTTCCGAGCTTCAACCTCAATGGGTGTAGAGCCTAAAAAATAACTTCGATAGTTATCTTTTTTGTACTCCCTTCAAATTTCGAACTCGAGAGTGCGCGGACTATTGTTGGAGATAAACCACGCTCCCATCGAAGTTCAGTCTGATGCTTAGCCTAATGTAACTGGTAATCATAGAAGAGCTTCAATCAGGAATTCTCCAATAGCCGAACTCCTTCCAGACCTCTCCTTCAATCAAATTCCTCCAGCAGTCGAATTCTTCTAGGACTTTTTCTTCAGTCGAATTCCTTCAGGAGTCGAACTCCTTCTGAACTTCTCCTTCAGTTGGATTCCTCCAGCAGTCAAATTCCTTTAGGACTTCTCCTTCAGTCAGATGTCTTCAGAAGCCAGACTTCTTTCGAACTTCTTCTTCAGTTAGATTCCTTCAGGAGCCAAACTTCTTTCGAACTTCTCCTTTAGTCGGACTTCTTCAGGAGCCGAACTCCTTTCGAACCTCTCCTTTAATCGAATTTCTATAGAAGCTAAACTCCTTCCAGACCTCTCCTTCAGTCGGATTCCTATAGGAGCCAAACTCCTTCTGGACCTCTTTTTTATTTGGATTCCATTAGGAGCTGAACTCCTTTCGGACTTCTTCTTCAATCGGATTCCTTCAGGAGTCGAACTCCTTCTAGACTTCTTTTTTAGTCGGATTCCTCTAGGAGCCGAGCTTCTTTCGAACTTCTTCTTCAGTTGAATTCCTTCAGGTGCCGAACTCCTTCTGAACTTCTCCATCAGTCGAACTTCATCCAAATTCCTCCAATGGATTACTTTCAGATTTTAAGTAGTATTCCTCCTGGATGATTTTCTCTAGTCGTATTCTCTTTAGGAGTCCAAAATCCTTTAGAATTGATATATGTCAAAGATCTTCACCAACCAACGTTTGCTTCCTCCAAACTTCGACTATTAAATCTCAACGGATGGACACCTCACGACAATGGACACCAGACAATTACGACTGTCATTTATCAATCTGCTATAGGCGATCCCATTATCGGATGGTTACGACTGTCATTTATCAGTTTGCTATAGGCAACCCCACTATCGGATGGTTATGATTGTCATTATCAGTATACTATGGATGACATCTCTGTCCATAATAAATTTCCCATGGTCCCAAGCGGCCTACGACTGAATGATTATGGTTGTCACTATCAGTCTGCTCCAAACTTCATCTATAAAAGAGACTCTCCAGATATATTTTTTCTACGTCCTCTTCTTCTTCCCAAAACTTTGCTGAATTCTTGCCTGAGCACTCCATTTTTATTGGCCAGAAGAGCTAACTTGATCGTCGGAGGATCCTACCGGAGCCACCACCACCGACTCTGGATGAAATTTTACTTTGCAGGTCATCAACAGTGACCTCTTTTTTCTTAACTCCAGCTCAATTCGGCATCAACTACATTCTGCACCAATAAAACTTATATTCTTGTGTAATCGATCTTGCTAACTTTTATTTTGCTTGTAATGAACATAATATTTGTAATAGAATGGTATCTTTTTCATTATTATCTTACATGAATTTGATGCTGATTAATGGCTTTGCTTTCTTCATCTCATTTTTTTGTATTTTGTCTTCTAATTAGATGCTTATTATGGATGCCGAGCTGGGGTCCCTTCCGTGAACTAGGGTGGGATTCCTCTTTTCGTATTTGATGTAGCCAAAGGGAGGATACATATAAGGATCTTCGGTATGGCTTTTTTTTTTCTTTATTTTAGATTAATGAGGCCTTGGCCTTCCTTGTGTTAGGACAAGGTTTTCTTCTATTACTTGCATGATCATACGAGTACGTTAGGATCATTGATGGGATCTTTTTCCTCATCTCGTCTTAGTTTAATAAGACCTTTGGCTTTACTCACATTAGGATGAGGTTCTTCTTCTATTCCTAACATAGCTGTAGGAGCACATTAGGACTGTTGGAAGGACCTCTCCCTTCATCTCATCTTAAATTAACGAGGTCTTCAGCTTTGCTCATACTAGGATGAGGTTCTCCTTCTGTTCCTAACATGACCGTAGGGACACATTAGGACCGCTAGAAAGATCTCTCTCCTCATCTTATCTTAGATTAATAAGGCTTTTGGCTCTGCTCACATTAGGATGAGGTTCTCCTTCTATTCCTAACATAGCTGTAGGGACACATTAGGGCCACTGAAAGGACCTCTCCCTTCATCTCGTCTTAGATTAACGAGGCCTTCGACTTTGCTCATGTTAGGATAAGGTTCTCCTCCTATTCCTAACATGGCCATAGAGATACATTAAGATTGCTGGAAGAGCCTCTTTTCTTATCTCATCTTAGATTAATGAGGCCTTCAGCTTTGCTCACGTTAGGATGAGATTCTCCTCCTATTTCTAACATGACCGTAGGTGGATATTAGGGCTACTAGAAGGATCTCTCCTCTCATCTCATCTTAGATTAATGAGGTCTTCGACTTTGCTCATGTTAGAATGAGGTTCTCCTCTTATTCCTAACATAGCTATCTTCATTGCACGGTTAAGTTTGGAAAGTCATTTTCCACCATTACAAATTTGTAATAAGGATCGAGATGTTAAAGTAGAGGAATTTTATTATGATCAAGTCATCGATAATACATTCGTAGGTTGTCCGAGTTCCATGATTAGGGTAGATCAGCTCTTTCGAGCTCCTTTAGGTAATATGTCCCAGGCTAGATAACTTTCTTGACCTCATAAGATCCTTCCTAATTTGGGATGAGCTTTTTCTGATTTTGAGACTGAGAAATTACTGCTCATCAAAGCACTAAGTCCCCCATTCTAAATACTTTATCTTTGACTCTAGAGTTGTAGTATCGAGCCACCCTTCGCTTGTAAGCAGCCATCTAAACTTGGGCCTCCTCTCATTTTTTCTCTGGCAGGTCAAGATTAGCTTTGAGGTCTTGCGAATTTCACTACTCATTGAAGGCCACGATCCATGCCGATGAAAGTTTGGGCTCGATTGGGATGACCACCTCCATTTTGAAGGCCAAGGCAAATGATGTTTCTCTAGTTGGCAGTCTTTTAGTAGTTTGGTATGCCTAGAGTATATGGTAGAGTTCATCCACCCAAGTCTTTCTTGTTCTTTCAAGCCTTGCCTTAATACCCTGCAATAAGATCTTGTTGGTTATCTTTGCTTCATCATTTGCTTGCGGATGGGCCACCAATGTGAAATTATGGAAGATGTTCAAATCCTCATAAAACTCAGCAAACTTCATCCCGACAAACTATCATCCATTATCTGTTACAAGGGTTTGGAGCAAGCCAAACCTATAAACAATGGACTTTCAGACAAAGTATTGTACTTTGGTATTAGTAATTTTTGCTAGGAGTTCGACCTCAATCCATATGGTGAAGTAGTCGATCGCAACTAAGAGAAACTTTCCTTGTCCAGATGCCATCGAAAAGTGATCAAGTATATCCATCCCTCATTGCACAAATGGCCAAGGGGCACTTAAGGATGTAAGCTCGGAGGCTGGTTGCCTTTGTATATTTACGTTCCTCTGACAGCAATCACACCTTTTAACATATTTGATACAGTCATGATGCATAGTTGGCTAATAATATATTTATCGAAGCAGCTTGTGAGATAGAAATCTAGCACCCAGATGGCTCCCATGGATTCTTTCATGCACTTCCCACAGTGCAAAGTCGGCTTCAAAAGATCAGAGATATTTCAAAAGTGGTAAGAAGTATGATCTCTCGTACAGCTTATCTTCATACAGAATATATCAAAAGGCTTGGTTTCTCAGTTTTCGAGCTTCTTTTGGATCATAGGGGGTGTCCCAGCTTTGAGATAAGTGACCAATGGGTCGATCCAGTAAAGCTCATGGTCGATCTGCATTGTAGACTATGGCTCTTCCATACTCGGGCATTTCAACACTTCAAAGTAAACTTCTTTGGAAAGTTCATTGGGGGCAAGCGTGGCCAGCTTGGATAGGAGGTCGGCTCTAGTATTCTCTACCCTTGGAATTTGCTAAATGCCGAAGCTGTTGAAGGCTGAGGTCAGGCTCTTTACTTTCTCAAGATACTTTATCATACTTTTTTCTCAAGCTTCATAACTATCATTAACTTGTTCCACTACCAACTATGAGTCACTATAAGCCTGGAGCTGATCTGCCTTTAGTTCTTTTGCTATCTTCAGTCCTACCATTAGAACTTCACATTCTACCCCATTATTTATTGTAGAAAATTTAAAGCATAGTGCGTACTCGGCGATGACCCTTTCAGGATTGATCGGGATTAGTCCAGCACCTGCACTGGATGCATTGGAAGAGCCATCCACATACAAGGCTCAGAAACATTCGATAAGATCCACTCTTTCTTCGAGGAAGCTCGACTGCAATGATGGAATGCTGCCTCATTCTGCTTAGATTCGACATCATCTGAGATCGTGCATTCAACTATAAAATCAACTAGTATCTATGTTTTGATTGATGACCAAGATTGATAGTTGATGATGAACTCTGTCAGCTCAATAGCCTACTTCACTATTCTTCCAGAGGCATCTGTTTGATGAAGAACTGCCTTGATTGGTTAATTAGTGAGGAGTGTCATGGTATGCTCCTGAAAGTAGGGCCGATGTCTCCTGACTGCAATTAGAAGAGCATAAGTTAATTTGTTCAATTTAGTGTACCTGATCTCCACATCTCTCAAGACTCGACTTATTTAATAAATTGGCCATTGCACTTCTGCCTCTTTCTTGACCAAGACCGCTACCAAGGCTGCAGGAGAGACCATCAGGTATAGGAACAATTCTTCTCTAGGCTCGAGCTTCGCCAATAGTGGGAGCGAATTGAGGTAGCTCTTGAGCTCTTCGAATGCCTATTGACACTCTGCCATTCAGCAAAAGTTCTTTGGTTGCTTGAGGATCTGAAAGAAGAGCATACACCGCTCGACCGACTTTGAGATTAAGCGGTTTAAGGATGCCATCTTTCTAATCAAGTGCTGGACTTTCTTTACTGATTTTAGGACAATCATCTCCTAGATAGCCTTGATCTTCTTCGGATTAGCTTTGATCCCCCATCTTGAGATCATGAATTCCAAGAATTTCCCTAAGGTTACTTCGAGGGCGCATTTAGTTGGGTTCTGCTTTATCTTGTACCTTCAAAGGATGTTAAAGGTCTCTTCAAGATCGATAATATGATTGGATGAGGTTTGACTTTTGACAAGCATATCATCCACGTAGACTTCCATATTGTGGCGATCTGCTCCTTGAAAATCTTATTGATCAAGAATTGATAGGCTACGCCTACATTTTTAAGTCTAAAGGGCATGACCCTATAATAATAAAGACCACGATCAGTAATAAAAGCAGTTTTCTCCTCATCCTCTGGTGCCATCCAAATTTGGTTATAGCCAGAGAAGGCATCCATGAAGGTAAGGAGCTCATGGCCCGAGGTTGCATCCATTAATTGATCAATTCTAGGTAGGGGGTAGCTATCCTTTGGATAGATCTTGTTTAGCTTCTTGAAGTTGATACACATTCTCCACTTGCCATTGACCTTCTTGACTAGGACCACATTGGAGACCCAACTTGGGTAGTGGACTTCTCAGATAAATCTAATTTTGAGGAGCTAATCCACTTCCTCAACTATTGCCTTCTGTCTTTTGGGTGCATGGCCTCAAATTTTCTCTTTCACTGGCTCGTGCTTAGGATCGACGGCCAATCGATGTTTCATGACTTCGACATCAATTCCTAGCATGTTTGTTGGGACCTAGGAGAAGACGTCAGCATTCTTCCACAAGAAGGCAATAAGCTGCTCTTAAACTTCATCTCCTAAGTTGGAGCTGATTTACACTGTATGCTCCATGCTTCCGTCATTTAGAGGGATGGTTACAAGATCTTCCATGGACTCACCCCGCTCCTCAGTGAGGTCATCATGGACATCCAGCCCATCAACTGGGCAAGGGTCAAGATGGCTACCCTTTTGTAAGATGATGGAGTAATAGTGTCTTGCCAAGGCCTGATCTCCCCAGATCTTCCCAATTCCATAGCTTGTCGAAAACTTCACTTTCAAGTAGTAGGTTGACACCATAGCCCGGAGTGCGTTTAGACCTGGTCAATCGAGAAATGCATTGTAGGCTGATGGGGCATTCACTACTAGAAAGTCGACCTATGCTTTGGCTCGCTTTAGGTATTGCCCTACAGCCATAGTTGGTGTTATTATTTCTTCAACTGGCACAGCATCATCAGTGAAGCCCACCAATGAGAAGTTCATAGGTCCCAGGTGGTTATTGGGTATAGATATTTTAGAAAAAATATCATAAAATAAGACATCGATAGAGCTTCCATTATCTACTAAAATATGGCGTACATCATAGTCAGTAATATTTAAAGAGATTACAATCACGTCGTTGTGTGGAAACTGAACTCCTTATGCATCTTCGTCAATGAAAGCTATGAGCTCCTCAGTTATCCATCTATTCGTTGGCTCTACTGATCCACTAGCCTTCCCTCGTCAAAGTCTCCTAGAGATGGTGTTGATGATACCAAGTAAGGGTTGATCTCCTTGTTACTCCTCCCTCCTTGGTGGTTCTAGTGGTGGGGGGCCCTCGGCCGATCCTCCCATCCTTCTGGTTGACATTGCAGGAATCAACCGAGCCTGTCTCGCTTGATGAGCTCCTCAATCTCATGTTGGAGCTGTATGCATTCTTAAGTATTGTGACCATGATCATGATGATAGAGGCAGTACTGATTGGGATTGCGCTTGTCAGGATGAGTATGCATCCTCTCTGGCCTTGGCAGTTGCTCCTTGATCTCCATCAGAACTTAGATTTTTGAAGCATTTAGGGGGATGTAATTTTGAAACTTTCTGAGGGGAGAGCCCCACCATGCCTTCTATCAGGGCTTCTTTGCCTCCAAGCTCGAGGAGGAGTTTCGGCTTGCTTGCGCTCAGGGGAAGTTCAGGAGTGCGATCGAGTTTCATTCCATTTTTCTTCTATCGTGGGCATACTTGATTCGCCCAGTTGCCGCTCTCCAGTGGCTTCAATATCCTTGGCCTTGAAAGCCTCTTCCGCTCGAGCATAACCTTCAGCCCAAGCTAGCATATCAACAAAATTTTTGAAGTACTTCTTCTCCAGTGAGAATAATAGATCATTCTTCTGAAGGCCACCCTTCAGCAATTAGAAGAGCATAAGTTAATTTGTTCAATTTAGTATACCTGATCTCCATATCTCTCAACACTCGACTTATTTAGTAAATTGGCCATTGCACTTTTGCCTCTTTCTCGACCAAGACTGTTGCCAAGGCCGCAGGAGAGACCGTCAGGTATAGGAATAATTCTTCTCTAGGCTTAAGCTTTGCCAACAGTGGGAGCGAATCGAGGTAGCTCTTGAGTTCTTCGAATGCCTATTGACACTCTGCCATCCAGCAGAAGTTCTTTGGTTGCTTGAGGACCTGAAAGAAGGACATACACCGCTCGACCGACTTTGAGATTAAGCAGTTTAAGGATGCCATCTTTTTGATCAGGCGCTGAACTTTCTTTATTGATTTTGGGACAGTCATCTCCTAGATAGCCTTGATCTTCTTCGAATTAGCTTTGATCCCCCTTCTTGAGATCATGAATTCCAAGAATTTCCCTGAGGTTACTTCGAGAGTGCATTTAGTTGGGTTCTGCTTTATCTTGTACCTTCGAAGGGTGTTAAAGATCTCTTCAAGATCGATAATATGATTGGATGAGGTTTGGCTTTTGACAAGCATATCATCCACGTAGACTTCCATATTATGGCTGATCTGCTCCTTAAAAATCTTATTGATCAGGCATTAATAGGCTATGCCTACATTTTTTAGTCCAAAGGGCATGACCCCGTAACAAAAAAGACCACGATCAGTAATAAAAGCAGTTTTCCCCTCGTCCTCTGGTACCATCCTAATTTGATTGTAGCCAGAGAAGGCATCCATGAAGGTAAGGAGCTCATGGCCCAAGGTTGCATCTATTAATTGATCAACTCTAGGTAGGGGTAAGCTATCCTTTGGACAGGTCTTGTTCAGCTTCTTGAAGTCGATACACATTTTCCACTTGTCGTTGGCCTTCTTGACTAGGACCACATTGAAGACCCAACTTGGGTAGTAGACTTCTCCGATAAATCCACTTTTGAGGTGCTAATCCACTTCCTCCACTATTGCCTTCTGCCTTTTGGATGCATGGCCTCAAATTTTCTCTTTCACTGGCTCGTGCTTAGGATCGATGGCCAATCGATGTTTTATGACTTCGACATCAATTTCTAGCATGTTTGTTGGGACCCAGGAGAAGATGTCAGTATTCTTCCACAAGAAGGCAATAAGCTGCTCTTGAACTTCATCTCCTAAGTTGGAGCCGATCTACACTGTATGCTCCATGCTTCCGCCATTTAGAGGGATGGTTACAAGATCTTCCATGGACTCACCCTGCTCCTCAGTAAGGTCATCATGGACATCCAGCCCATCAACTGGGCAAGGGTCAGGTTGGCTACCATTTTGTAAGATGATGGAGTACTAGTGTCTTGCCAAGGCCTGATCTCCCCAGATCTTTCCAATTCCATAGCTTGTTGAAAACTTCACTTTCAAGTAGTAGGTTGACACCATAGTCTGGAGTGCATTTAGACCTAGTCAGTCGAGAAATGCATTGTAGGCTGATGGGGCATTCACTACTAGAAAGTTGACCTATGCTTTGGCTCGCTTTGGGTATTGCCCTATAGCCATAGTTAGTATTATTATTCCTTCAACTGGCACAGCATCACCAGTGAAGCCCACCAATGAGAAGTTCATAGGTCCCAGGTGGTTATTGGGTATAGATATTTTTGAAAAAACATTATAAAATAAGATATCGATAGAGCTTCCATTATCTACTATGATATGGTGTATATCATAGTCAGTAATGTTTAAAGAGATTACAACCATGTCGTTGTGTGGAAACTGAACTCCTTATGCATCTTCATCAATGAAAGCTATGGGCTCCAATGATCCACTAGCCTTCCCTTGTCGAAGTCTCCTAGAGATAGTGTTGATGATGCCAAGTAAGGGTTGATCTCCTTGTTGCTCCTCCCTCCTTGGTGGTTCTAGTGGTGGGGGGCCCTCAGCCGATCCTCCCATCCTTCTGGTCAACATCGCAGGAATCAACCGAGCCTATCTCACCTGATGAGCTCCTCAATCTCATGTTGGAGCTGAATGCATTCTTAAGTATTGTGACCATGATCATGATGATAGAGGTAGTACTTATTGGGATTGTGCTTGTCAGGGTGAGTATGCATCCTCTCCAACCTTGGCAGCTGCTCCTTGATCTCTATCAGAATCTATATTTTTGAAGCATTGAGAGGGATGTAGTTATGAAACTTTCTGAGGGGAGAACCCCGCTGTGCCTTCTGTCAGGGCTTCTTTGCCTCCAAGCTCAAGGAGGAGTTTTGGCTTGCTTGCGCTCAGGGAAAGTTCAGGAGCGCGGTCGAGTTTCATTCCACTTTTCTTTTGCTGTGGGCATACTTGATTCGCCCACTTGCCGCTCTCTAGTGGCTTCAATATCCTTAGCCTTGAAAGCCTCTTCCGCTCGAGCATAACCTTCAGCCCAAGATAGCATATCAACAAAATTCTCGTAGTACTTCTTTTCCAGGGAGAATTATAGATCATTCTTCTGAAGGCCGTCCTTCAGTGCGGCCTTGGCAACAGACTGGTCCAAGTTTTGAACCTCGAGAGCAGTAGCATTGAATCGGATGATGTAAGCCCGAATGGATTCTACTTCCTTTTGCTCGATGTTGATAAGAGAGTCAAAGCCTCGTCGGGGATGTTGATTGATAACAAAATGAGCCATAAATAGTTGGCTCATCTAATCAAAAGAAAAGATAGTACCCGACTTGAGGGTCGAGTACCAGTTCCTCGGTGCTTCCTTTAGGATGGATGGAAAAGCTCAGTACAGAATGGCATCTGGCTTGCCATAGAGCAGTATCATGGTTCAGAAGGCCTCCAAGTGGTTGATCAGATCAGCAATCTCATCGTAGCTCTCAAACTAGGAGAGCTTGAACTTCGGTAGGATAGGTTCCTGCATGATTTGTTAAGAGAAAGGAGGATCGATGCAGATATTATTACCGTGAGAAAAGGGGGCATGGTGGAGTTCTTCAATCTGCCAGTTCATTTCTTATAGCTTTCGATCCAGAAGATCCTCATGGTCATGGATCTCCAAAGTCTTCTGACTGAATGGGGGCAAAGTCCCCCTAGGGGTTGAATCATGATCGGAGTAGGGGCTCTCTATCCTTTGCTTTCTCTTTCTGAAAGTTCTAGGCTGACTCACCCTAGTCAGCCACCCCTAGATTGGGTCTTGGGGTTCTGACGAGGCTCACTCTAGCTGGACAGGTGTTGGAGGTCGTTGCTATTGCATGGTTTGCACTGCTTCAGTGAGGCCCCTAACCTACTGGACCAGCTGGTTGAACTGCTTTGCATCCACCATTATAGTCGATGGAGCTCGAGAACTAGAGACGAAATAAGGGTGAGCAGATCTAGATGAGATCTGGCCATGGAGGAAGTTGACCATTGGATGAGAGCCTTCCTAGGAGGCATCCTCGAGAGACTAGTTGAAGAAGAAGAACCTTGAGGAGAAGAAGAAGAAAATGAAGCTTTCGCTAAGTACTCCTTTAAGAATAAGGGAACCTTTACAAAAAAAGATCCTTCCTCTAGCGCCAATTCTATTAGTGCAAAATCTGGTTGACATCAAAATTTATGCTAGAGTCGGAGAGGATGAGGTCGTCGCTGGTGACCTGCAAAATAAGTCTCGCCCAGAGTCGGGGGTGGTGGCTCCTGTAAGACCCTCCGACGATCAAGTCAGCTCTTTCGACCAATAGAAATGGAGTACTCAGAGAAATTTTGGTAGAGTTTTAAGGAGAATGAGAACTTAGGAAAGAAAGCGTATCTGGAGGATCTCTTAAATAGATAGAGCCTGTAATAAACTGATAGTGACAGTCGCAACCGCTTGGTAGTGGGCCATTCAAGGCCAAGTAAAGTTTGTTATGGAGGGTAGTGTCTATTGTCATGACATGCTAGCCTATTGGGACCTGACAGCTGATGTTTGGATAGGATAGTTGCAGGCAATGAAGAGTTCCTAGTTATTGTTATTCCAAAGGAGCTCAAAGGTTATCGAGGTTGACTGTAAGTAGTCTATTGCTTGCTATATCGAGGGCGTGCACCGAGGTTCTTTCGGACTGCTGGAAGGGATCCAGACAGAATCCTGCTGGGAGTATCTAAGAGAAGCTCGACCGAGTGGAGCCCTTCAGGCAACTAAAAGGAGAAGTTCGGAAAGAGTTCAACTGTATATATCCGGGAGGAGTTCGACTGTCGGAGAGGTCCGACTGAAGGAGAAGTCTAAGAGGAGTTTGACTATAGAAGAAATCCAAAAGGAGTTCGACTGGTAGAGAAGTCTAAGAGAGTTCAACTGTAGGAGGAGTCTGAGAGGAGTTCGACTATCGAAGAGGTCCGACTGAAGAAGAAGCTCGGAAGGAGTTTGACTGTAGGTGAAGTTCAGAAGGAGTTTGACTATCGAAGAGGTTCGACTAAAGGAGAAGTTTGGGAGGAGTTCGACTGTAGGAGGAGTCCGAGAGGAGTTTGACTATCGAAGAGGTCCGACTGGAGAAGAAGTTTGGGAGGAGTTTGATTGTAGGAGAAGTCTATAAGGAGTTCGACTGGCAGAGAAGTCTGATTGAAAGAAAAGTCTGAGAGGAGTTTGACCAGCCTCCAGCTAGCCAGGCTAGACTGCCTAGGGAGCTGCTCTCACTGTTCAAGTTCATCTGAAGGGGATTCAATGATAAGAGGGTGACCAAGATTGCTCTAAGACTAGACATTTAGCTGAACTTCAGTGGGAGCGGATTTATCCCCAACAAATGAGATATTAGATGATTTATATGAAGGGGCATTTTTGACAACTCTCCTAAGAGTATGGATAATGCAAATGATGGATATTTTAAGAAACTCATGAGAGATGCCAAGGAGCCATTGTATCCAAATTGCAAGAAGTTCTCAATGCTTCAGTATTTGATAAAACTTCTCCATAGGAAAATCATGTTTGGTTGGAGTCAAAAGTCATTTGACTTTATATTATACTTAATCAAGGAGGCATTACTGGATGGTGAAAAACTTTCAAAATCATATTCAGAGGCAAAAAAGTATATGCATGAACTTGGACTGGGTTATACACCAATACATGCATGCAAGAAATATTATGCATTGTTTTATAAAGAGCATCAATACTTAGATTGTTGCTTAGAATGTGGTGAGTCTAGGTATGCTAAAGATTTCTGTTAGGGGTAAGCCCTCACCTGCCGAAGTCTGACAGGATGCCAGATCTTGGGGTGACCTCACTGGTGACAACAATGATGACCAACTTCAACCAATGAAGAATTTTTGCTTAGCACCAAGACCACAGACCTCCAACTTGAACTTACTAGCTGACTTTCTCTATTCTAATCACTAGCTTTTTCAAAGAACTCTAGAACCTATGAGGCATTGTGAGTTTCACCCAGACAAGCTTGAACAATGACGATAGCCCTCTAAGAAATTAAGTATTCGATCCCAGTGCAATATGGCCTGGCCGGCCTTGAAGCTGCTCGAACTTTTTTCCAACTAGTACTTTCTCAGGCTGTTCAATCTTGGTCTACAGAGCTATACCTTGGATGAATTTCTGGAATAAGCGATGAGCAGCGGGTCTTTGGATTCTCACACCAAGAACCTTGAACGTGTAAGCAAAAGGACCTCGTCTCCACTTTATTAACCTTCGGACGACCTTAAACATAGCTGAGCTTCAAAGGAATGGATGAGTTGCAAGAGTATAATAATCATCCACCCATCACAACTACCAACCAAGCCCTCATCGGTCGATCTCCTCCCAATCGCTAGGAATGTTCCTTCTAGCTGAATTCCTGATCGTCGCCCAAA
Organism: Cocos nucifera; assembly: GCA_006176705.1. Taxonomy (NCBI): domain Eukaryota; kingdom Viridiplantae; phylum Streptophyta; class Magnoliopsida; order Arecales; family Arecaceae; genus Cocos; species Cocos nucifera. The sequence continues at coordinate 78,183 of QRFJ01001195.1, forward strand.
GGGCCCCTTCCAATCAAGCTTCTCTCTATCGTCGGAAGGACCTTGGCATCGATCCTTAATGCCACGAATACCAATCAATGCACAAACAATCTTGGAGACATTAAACCTCTTTTGAGTTACTATCTCCTCCAAGCCGAACTCCTTCCAGACTACTTCAACCTTTCGGACTCCTCCAGCAGATCTCCTTCTAAATGACCTTCTCTAGTTAGACTCCATCCAAACGATCTCCACCAATTGCCCTTGTTGGGGATAAACCCCGCTCCCATCAAAGTCCAGTCTGATGCTTGGCCAAATGCAACTGGCAATCATGGAAGAGCTTCGATCGAAAATCCTTCCTCTAATGACCGAACCCTAGCCGAACTCCTTCAGCAGTTGAACCCCTCCAACGGCTGGACCTCAGTCGAACTCCTCCAATGGCCAAACCCTAGCCAAACTCCTTCAACGGCTGAACTCCTCCAACGACTAAACCCCAGTCGAACTTCTTCCGAACTTCTCCTTCAATTGAACTCCTACAGGAGCTGAACTTCTCCCGGATCCCTTCTTCAGTTGGACTTCTATAAGAGCCGAACTCCTCCTGGATCCCACCTTCAGTCAGATTTCTATAGGAGCCAAACTCCTTCCGAGCTTCTCCTTCAGTCGGACTCCTATGGAAGCCAAACTTCTTTCGAGCTTCTCCTTCAGTCGGACTTCTATAGGAGCCGAACTTCTTCCGGATCCCTCCTTCAGTCGGATTTCTATAGAAGCTAAACTCCTTCGACCTTCTCCTCTAGTTGGACTCCTACGGGAGCCAAACTCCTTTCGAGCTTTTTCTTCAGTTGGATGCCTACGGAAGCCGAACTCCTTTTGGATCTCTCACTCAGTCGGACTCCTATAGGAGCTAAATTCCTTCCGAGCTTCTCCTTCAGTCGAACTTTTATAGGAGCCGAACTTCTCTCAAATCCCTCCTTCAGTCAGACTTCTATAGGAGCCAAACTTCTTCTGAGCTTCTCCTTCAGTCAAACGCCTATGGGAGCGGAACTCCTTCCGGATCCCTCCTTCAATCGGATGCCTACAAGAGCCAAACTCGTTCCAGATCCCTCCTTCAGTCGGACTCCTACGGGAGCCAAACTCCTTTCGGATCTCTCCTTTAGTCGACTTCTATAGGAGCCGAATTCCTTCCAAACTTCTCCTTCAATCAGACGCCTATGGGAGCCGAACTTTTTTTGGATTTCTCCTTCAGTCGGACTCCTACGAAAGCTAAACTCCTTCCGGATCTCTCCTTCAGTCGGACTCTTACGAAGCCAAATTTCTTTCAAACTTTTCCATCAGTCGGACTGCTATGGGAGCTGAACTTCTTTCAGATCTCTCCTTTAATCGGACTTCTACAGGAGCCGAACTCCTTCCAAGCCCCTCCTTCAGTCGGACTCTTACGAAAATTGAACTTCTTCCAGATCCTTTCTTCAATTGGACTCCTACGGGAGCCAAATTTCTTCCGAATCTCTCCTGCAGTTAGACTCCTAAGGAAGCCAAATTTCTTCCAAGCTTCTCCTTCAGTCGGATGCCTATGGGAGCCGAATTTCTTTCGAATCACTCTTTCAATCGGACTCCTATGGGAGCCGAACTCCGCCCAGATCTCTCCTTTAGTTGGACTCCTATGGGAGCCGAACTCCTCTTGGATCCCTCCTTCAGTCAGACTTCTGCAGGAGCTGAACTCCTTTCAAGCTTCTCCTTCAATCGGACTCCAACATAAGTCGAACTCCTTCCGAGCTTCTCCTTTAGTCGGACGCCTATGGGAGCCGAACTCCTTTCAGATCTCTCCTTCAGTCAGACTTCTACAGGAGCCAAACTCCTCTCGGATCCCTCTTTTAGTCACACTTCTACAGAAGCTGAACTACTTCCGAGCTTCTTCTTCAGTCGGACTCCTATGGAAGCCAAACTCCTTTCGAGCTTCTCCTTCAGTTGGACTCCTACGGGAGCCAAACTCCATCCGAGCTTCTCCTTCAGTCGGACGCCTATGGAAGCCAAACTTCTTTCGGATCTCTCCTTCAGTCGGATGCCTATGGGAGCCAAACTTCTTTCAGATCTCTCCTTCAGTTGAACTCCTACAGGAGTCAAATTCCTTCTGAGCTTCTCCTTTAGTCGAACTTTTTATAGAAGCCAAATTCCTCCTGGATCCCTCCTTCAGGACTTCTATAGGAGCAGAATTCCTTCCGAGCTTCTCCTTCAGTTGGACACCTACGGAAGCCGAACTCCTTCTGTATCCCTCTTTCAGTTAAACACCTATGGAAGTCGAACTCTTTTCGGATCTCTCCTTCAGTCGAACTCCTACGGGAGCCGAACTTCTTTCAGATCTCTCCTTCAGTTGGACTCCTATGGAAGTCGAATTTCTTCCAAGCTTCTCCTTCAGTCGGACGCCTATGGAAGCTAAACTCATTCTAAATCTCTCCTTCAGTCAGACTCCTACGAGAGCCAAATCCTTTTTGAATCTCTCCTTCAGTCGGACTCCTACGAGAGCCGAATTTCTTCTGAACTTCTCCTTCAGTCGAACTCCTATGAAAGCCGAACTCCTTCTAGATCTCTCCTTCAGTCGAACTCCTATGAAAGTCGAACTCCTTTTGGATCTCTTCTTCAGTCAGACTTCTATAGGAGCTGAACTTCTTCCAAGCATGTCCTTTAGTCGGACGCCTATGGGAGCCAAACTCCTTTCAGATCTCTCCTTCAGTCGGACGCCTATAGGAGCCGAACTTCTTTCGAGCTTCTCCTTCTGTCAGACTTCTATAGGAGCCAAATTTCTTCCGTATCTCTCCTTCAGTCAGATTTCTATAGGAGTCGAACTCCTTTCAAACTCCTCCTTCAGTCGAATTTCCACAGAAGCCAAAGTCCTTTCGAGCTTCTCCTTCAGTCGGACTTCTATAGGAGCCAAACTCCTTCCATATCTCTTCTTCAGTCGGATTTCTATAGGAGCCGAACTTCTTTCGGACTCCTCCTTCAGTCAGATTTCTATAGGAGCCAAACTTCTTCCGAGCTTCTCCTACAGTCGAACTTCTATAGGAGCCAAACTCCTTCCATATCTCTCCTTCAGTCGGATTTCTATAGGAGCCGAACTTCTTTCGAGATTCTCCTTTAGTCGAACTTCTATAGGAGCCAAACTCCTTCTGTATCTCTCCACAGTCGAATCTCTATAGGAGCCGAACTCCTTTCGATCTCCTCCTTCAGCTAGCGTTCCTCTCGGATGATCTTCTCTAGCCATATTTTCTTTAGAAGTTTGAACTCCTCTGAAATTGATATACATCAAAGCTCTTCACCCCTCCATGTAGTCCAGAGTGGCTCAGTATCGGATGACTGCGATCATCACTATTAGTCTACTGCAGGCGATAGCATCCTGCTACCAGATGGTGATGGCTGTCACCATCAATCTACTGTAGGCAGCACTATAGGTGGTGCCCCCCTAACGAACTCCACCAGGCCTCGAGTGGTCCACTACTAGGCTGCGGCTATCGCTATCAATCCACTATAACCTCCATCTATAAAAAGGGACCCTCTAGATATTATTTCTCTAAAGCTCTCTTCTCCTTTTCAAAACTCTTTCAAACTCTTTCTTGAGCACTCTATTTCTATTGACTAGAAAAGCTGACTTGATCGTCGAAGGATCCTATCAGAGCCACCACCACCGACTTCAAACAGGACTTTATTTTGTAGGTCACCAACAATGACCTCATCTTCCTCGACTCCAGCACGATCCGATGTTAACCAAATTCTGCAACAACAGAATTGGCACTAGAGGAAGGACCTCTATTTTCAAGGTTTTCTTATTCTTAAAGGAATGCTCACCAGCGACCTCTCTTCGTTCTCTCTAGAGTTCTTTCCTAAGAATAAAATACCTCCCAGAAAAGCTTCAACCCAACGATTGATGGCCTCTGTAGTCAGATCCCGTCCAGACCTATCCGCTCCCACTTCAGCCTCGACAACTCAAGCTCCACTTATAGCCATGGTGGATGTGGAGCAAATCAACCTGCTAGTCCAGCAGGTTTGTGGTCTCACGAAGGTGATACAGGCCTTACATCGACAGGCCCCAGCACCAGTTCGATCGAAGCAGGCTTCTTCGAAGCCCCGTGGTCCGGTCTAAGAATGGTCGATCTAGGCTACCCAGCCTCTAATCTCCAGAAAGGGGAAGCAGAGGATGGAGGACCCTTGCTCAGACCATGACTCGATCCAGGGGGAAGCTTCACACCCATTCCATCAGAAATTAGTGGAGATCAACGATCATGAAGATCTCTTGGGTCAAAGGCTCCTAGAAATGAGCCAACAAATTGAAGAGCTCCATCATACTCCCTCCTCACAGGGTAATGATATTTTTATTGACCCTCCTTTTTCTCAAAGGATCATACAGGAACCAATTCCGTTGAACTTCAAGCTCTCACAGTTCGAGAGTTATGATGGGACCATCGATCCGATCGACCATCTGGAGGCCTTTCAGATAATGATGTTGCTCCATGGTGCATTAGACGCTATTTTGTGTTAGGCTTTCTCGTCTATCCTTAAGAGAGCCGCTAGAAATTGGTACTTGGCACTTAAGTCGGGTACCATCTTTTTCTTTGATCAGATGAACCATTAGTTCGTGGCTTACTTCGTTAGTAGTCGACATTCGTGCCAAGATTCGGATTCCCTGATGAACATCAAGCAGAAGAAGGGGGAGTCCATCTAGGCTGATGTCATCTGATTTAATGCAACTGCATTGGAGGTCCAAAATTTGGACCAATCAGTCACCATGGCCGCACTCAAGGGCGGCCTTCAGAAGAATGATTTGCTGTGCTCTCTAAAAAAAAGTACCCTAGAAATTTTGCCGATATGCTAGCTCAGGCAGAAGGTTATGCCTGAGCTGAAGAGGCCTTCAAGGCTAAGGATGATGAAGCCTTTGATGAGCGATGAATCGGTGAGCCGGACAGGCCTGCTGAAAAATGAAAGTCTAGTGAAGCTCAGTTGTGCTCCCGAATTTTCTTTGAGCGCAAGCGAGCCTGAACTCCTCCTTGGGCTCGGAGTTAGGGAAGCCCTGACAAAAGAGTGCAGCGGGGTTCTCCCCTCCGAAAATTTCATAACTATGCCCCTCTCAATGCTCCAAAAATTCAAGTACTAATTGAAATCAGGAAGCAACTGTCGAGATCGAAATGGATGCATACTCATCCCGACAAGCGCAATCCTAAAAAGTTCTACCTTTATCATCATGAACACGGTCACGATATTGAGAAGTATTTTCAGCTCCAGGATGAGATCGAGGAGCTCATCAGGCAAAGTAGACTCGATCGATTCTTGCAGCATCGGCCTGAAGGATGGAAAGATCGGCCAAGGGCACTACCACAGCCTGAACCACCAATGGGGAGGATCAACAAGAAGATCGGCCGTCTCTCGGATCATCAACACTATCTTGAGGGGACTTCGACGAGAAGAGACCGACAGATCTGAGGGATCAGTAAAGAGATGGAGGACTGAGGAACCCATAACCTTCATTGAGGCAGATGCCCAAGGAGTCCAATTTTTGCATAATGATGTGGTTGTAATTTCTTTAAACATTGTCGATTATGATGTATGCTGTCTTTTGGTAGATAATGCAAGCTCGACCAACATATTATTTTATGATGTTTTCTCAAAAATATCCTTATTCAATAACCACTTGGAACCTATGAACTCCTCATTAATAGGCTTTACTGGCGATGCCGTACCAGTTGAGGGCATAATAACTTTGGTTGTGACTGTAGGACAACGTCCGAAGCTGGCTAAGGCATAGGTCAATTTTTTAGTCGTAAGGGCTCATCTGCCTATAATGCTATTCTCGATCAACCTGATCTAAATGCACTTCGTGTAGTGGTATCAACTTATTATTTGAAGATGAAGTTTTCGACAAGTCATAAGATCGGAGAGATTAGGAGAGATCAAGCTCTGGCAAGGCACTGCTACTCAATTACCCTGCATAAGGAAGAACTGTCCGACCCTTATCCTATTGATGGACTGGATGTCCGCAACGACCTCACCAAGGAGCAGGGCGAGCCAATGGAGGACCTCATATCTGTGCCCTTAAACGACGAAAATGTGGAGCATGCAATGCAGATCGGCTCTAACTTAGGGGATAAGGTTCGGGAGCAACTCATCGCCTTCCTCAAGAAGAATGCGGATGACTTTGCCTAAGCCCCAGTGGATATGTCAGGAATTGATGTCGAGGTCATGGAATATTAGTTGGCCGTTGATCCAAAGCATCGATCGATAAAAGAGAAGATGCGCAACCACATCCTGGAGAGGCAGAAAGCAATAGTTGAAGAAGTAAACAAGCTCCTCAAAGCTGGATTCATCCGAGAAGTTAACTATCCGACCTGGATCTCAAACGTGGTCCTCATCAAAAAGGCAAACAACAAGTGGAGGATGTGTATAGACTTTAGAAAGTTGAACAAGGCCTGCCCAAAAGATAGCTATCCTCTACCTAGGATTGATCAACTGGTAGATGCAACTTCGGACCACGAGCTCCTCACCTTCATGGATGCCTTCTTCGGTTATAACCAAATATAGATGGTGTCAGAGGATGATGAGAAAACTGCTTTTGTTACTGACCGTGGTCTTTATTATTACAGGGTTATGCCCTTTAGATTAAAAAATATAGGGGTAATGTACCAGCGCTTGGTCAATAAAATCTTCAAGGAGTAGATCGGCTGCAACATGGAGGTGTACGTGGATGACATGCTTATCAAAAGCCGAGCTTCTATAGACCATCTCACCAATCTTGAAGAGACCTTCAGCACACTCAGAAAGCATAAGATGAAACTGAACCTGATCAAGTGCACCTTTGGTGTGACCTCTGGAAAGTTTCTAGGGTTTATGGTGTCAAGGCGCGGGATTGAAGCAAATCCAAAGAAAATCTAAGCCATTCAGGAGATGACTGCTCCAAAAATAATCAAAGAAGTTTAGCAGCTAACTAAAAAGTGGCATCCCTAAATCGCTTTATCTCGAGATTGATCGAGTGATGCATGCCCTTCTTTCGAGTTCTCAGGCAATCAAAGAACTTCTGCTGGATGATGGAGTGCCAACGGACGTTTGAGGAGCTTAAAAACTATCTCGGCTCACCTCCACTACTGGCAAAGCCCGATTCTAGAGAAGAATTATTCCTATACCTAGCAGTCTCCTCGACGGCCTTGGCAGCAGTCCTGATCAAGAAAGAAGCGAAGATGCAGCGATCGGTCTACTACGTAAGTCGGATCCTGAGGGATGTAGAGACCAGGTACTCTAGGCTAAAAAAATTAACTTACTCTCTTCTATTTGCTGTCAAAAGATTCCAACCTTACTTTCAGGAGCACACCATAACGGTCTTCACAGACCAACCAATAAAAGCAATCCTTCATCGAATGGATGCTTCCGAGAGAATCACAAAATGGGCAATCAAGCTCATAAAATTTGACATCAACTATCAATCCTGGCCATCGATCAAAGCCCATATATTGGTAGATTTTATAGTAGAATGTACCATCCTAGCTAAAGTCGAGCTTGAGCAGAATAAGATCGATGCTCTGCTGTCGCAACTGAGCCTCTCTAAAGAGAGTATTGACCTTTCTAAAGGCTTGTAGGCTCTGTACGTGGATGGTTCATCCAACTCCACTAGAGCAGGTGTGGGGTTATTCTTAATCAGCCCCGAGGGAGTCATCGCCGAGTATGCGCTATGCTTCAAATTTTTTGCAACTAATAATGGGTCAAGTATGAAGTGCTGATTGTTGGATTAAAAATAGCAAGAGAGTTAAAAGTAGATCGACTCTAAGTCTATAGTGATTCCCAATTAATGGTCGGCCAAGTTAGTGGCAACCCCAAAGTACGGAAGGAAAGTATGATGAAGTACCCTAAGAAGGTAAAAAATTTAATCCCGACCTTTGACAGTTTTGGCATTCAACAGATCCCGAGGGTAGAAAATATAAGAGTCGACCTTCTCTCTAAATTGGCCACTTCAACCCCAGCCAAACTGTGAAAAGAAGTATTTTTTGAGACTCTAAAATGCCCAAGCTTAGAGGAATCATAGGTCCTTATGTAAACGGAGCTTGAGTCGAGCTGGATTGACCCATTGGTTACCTACCTCAAGGAGGGAGTTCTTCCTCATGATCCGAAAGAAGCTCAAAAACTCAGGAATCAAGCCTTCCGGTATATTTTGTACGAGGGCAAGTTGTATAAGAGGTCGTATTCTCTACTATTGCTGAGATGTCTCTGACCTTCAGAGGCTGACTTTGCATTATGGGAAGTGCATGAGGAAATCTATGGAAGTCATGTAGAAGCCAGGTCTCTATCATAAATACTACTTCGGCAAGGATACTATTAGCCAATCTTATATCATGATTCTATAGAGTATGTTAAGAAATATGACCGTTGTCAGAAGAATGCAAACGTACAAAGATAGTCGGCCTCCGAGCTTACTCTGCTAAGTGCACCTTGGCTATTTGTGCAATGGAAAATGGACACACTTGGCCCTTTTTCGACGACGTTCGGACAGTGAAAGTTCCTCCTGATCACGATCGACTATTTCACTAAATGGATTGAAGCTGAACCACAAGCAAAAATTATTGAAGATAAGGTACAAAACTTCATCTGAAAGTCAATAGTCTATCCATTTGGTCTACCTCGAACTCTCATAACTGATAATGGATGATAGTTCACTGGGACAAGGTTCACCGAGTTCTATGAAGACCTAAATATCTTCCACCACTTCACATCGGTAGCTCACCCACAAGCAAATGGGAAAGCTGAAGTGACCAACCGGACTCTGCTGCAAGGCATCAAGATGAGGCTCGAAAGAGCAAAGAAAGTATGGGTGGACGAACTCTACCACGTCCTCTAGGCATACCAAACTACTTAGAGGTTGCTGACTGAAAAAACATCATTCGCCTTAGCCTTTGGAATGGAGGCAGTCACACCAATCGAGCTTAAACTCCCATCAGCATGGGTCATCACCTTCAATGAGCAGCATAATCCATGGGACCTTAGAGCCAACCTCAATCTGTTGGAAGAAAAAAGAGAGGAAGCCCAGGTTCGGATGGCGGCCTACAGATGGAGGGTGGCTCGATATTATAACTCCAGAGTTAGAAGTAAAACATTCAAAGTGGGAGACTTAGTGTTTCGATGAGCCGCCATCTCCCAGCCTCAAACCCAAGGGAAACTTGCCCCAAATTGGAAAGGCTCGTACGAAGTGGTGGAGGTCGTTTGGCCCGAGACTTATCGCCTGAAGGGGAGAGGCCCCGACAATGGCCCTTATGTGCCCCCACAGTCTGTTAGGAATAAGAGAAAAATCTCATCCTAATATGAGCAAAGTCAAAGGCCTCATTCATTTTAGACGAGATAAGGGAAGAGGCTCTAACAATGATACTTATGTGCCCCCACAGCCCATTAGGAATAGGAGGAGAACCTCATCCTAACATGAGCAAGGTCGAAGGCCTCATTTATTTTAGATGAGATGGAGAGAGAGGCCCCAACAATGGCCCTTATGTGCCCCCATAGTCTATTAGGAATAGGAGGAGAACCTCATCCTAATGTAAGCAAAGTTGAAGGCCTCGTTCATTTTAGACGAGATGAAGGAAGAGGCCCCCGATAATGGTCCTTATGTGCCCCCACAGCCCGTTAGAAATAGAAGGAGAACCTCATCCTAATATGAGCAAAGTCAAAGGCCTCATTCATTTTAGACGAGCTGGAGGGAGAGGCCTTGACAATAGCCCCTATGTACCCCCCGCAGCCCATTAGGAACAGGAGGAGAACCTCATTCCAACGTGAGCAAGATCGAAGGCTTCATTCATTTTAGACGAGATGAGAGAAAAAGCTTTGACAATGGCCCCATTATGCCCGACAATAGAAGAAGGCAAGATCTCCCCCGAGCTTCAGCTTCGACATCAACCTCGAATGGAGACAAGATTTTCCACGAGCTTCAGCTTCGACGTGAACCTCGGCTGGAGACAAGATCTTCTACGAGCTTCAACTATAACGTCAATAGGAGATAAGATCTCCATGGACCTCGGCTGAAAATAAGATCTCTCCCGAGCTTCGGCTTCGATGTCAACCTTGGCTAGAGACAAGATCTCCTACGAGCTTCAACCGCAATGTCAACAGGAGACGAGATCTCCCTAGACCTCGGTTAAAGATAAGATCTATCTCGAGCTTCAACTTCAATGGATGCGAAGGCCGGGAAAAGACTTTGGTAGTTCCCTTTCTTGTACTCCATTCCTTCGAAGTTTCAAACTCAAAAGTGGGGGGACTATTGTTGGAGATAAACCTCGCTTCCGCTGAAGTTCAGTCTGACGATTGGCCTAACGCAATTGGCAATCATAAAAGAGCTTCGATCGAGAATCCTCCCTCCAATGGTCGAACCCCAGCCAAACTTCTTTAGTGGCTAAACCCCTCCAGCAGCCGGACCTCAGTCAAACTCCTTTAGTGGCAGAACCCCAATTGAACTCCTTCAGCGATTGAACTCTTCCAACGGCCAAACCACAGTCGAACTCCTTTCAAACTTCTCCTTCAGTCGAACTCCTATGGGAGCCAAACTTCTTCTAGATCTCTCCTTCAGTCAGACTCCTACGAGAGCCGAACTCCTCCTGGATCCCTTCTTTAGTCAGACTTCTATAGGAGCCAAACTCCTTCCGAGCTTCTTCTTTCATTCGAACTCCTATGGGAGCCAAACTCCTTCCAAGCTTCTCCTTCAGTCAGATGCCTACGGAAGCCAAACTCCTTCCGAATCTCTTCTTCAGTCGAACTTCTATACGAGCTGAACTCCTCACGAATCTCTCCTTCAGTCGGACTTCTATAGGAGCCGAAGTCCTTCCGAGCTTCTCCTTCAGTCAGATTCTTATGGGAGCCGAACTCCTTCCGAGCTTTTCCTTCAGTCGGATGCCTATGAAAGCCGAACTTCTTTCGGATCTTTCCTTCAGTCGAACTCCTACGAGAGCCAAACTCCTTCAGAATCACTCCTTCAGTCAGACTACTATGAGAGTCGAATTTCTTTCGAACTTCTCCATTAGTCAGACTTCTATAGGAGCCAAACTCCACCCAGATCCCTCCTTCAGTCGGACTTCTATAGGAGCCGAACTTCTTCCAAGCTTCTTCTTCAGTCGGACGCCTATGAGAGCCGAACTCATTCTGGATCCCTCCTTCAGTCGAATGCCTATGGGAGCCGAACTCCTTTCGGATCTCTCTTTTAGTAGGACTCCTATGGAAGCCGAACTCCTTATGGATCTCTCCTTCAGTCAAACTCCTACGGAAGTTAAATTTCTTCCGAGCTTCTCCTTCAGTCAGACGCCTATGGAAGCCGAACTTCTTTCGGATCTTTCCTTCAGTCGGACTCCCATGGGAGTTGAAGTTCTTCCAAATCTCACCTTCAGTCGGACTCCTATGGGAGCCGAATTCCTTCCAAACTTCTTCTTCAGTCGGACTCCTATGGGAGCTGAACTCCTTCCGAATCTCATCTTCAGTCGGACTCCTACGGGAGCCGAATTCCTTCCAAACTTCTCCTTCAGTCGGACTCCTATGGGAGCCAAACTCCTTCCGAATCTCTTCCTTCAGTCAGACTTCTATAGGAGCCAAACTCCTTCCGAGCCCCTCCTGCAGTTGGACTCCTACAGAAGTCGAACTCCTTCTGGATCTCTCCTTCAGTCGGACTCCTACGGGAGTCGAACTCCTTTCGGATCTCTTCTTCAGTCAGACTTCTATAGGAGCTGAACTCCTTCTGAGCTTCTCCTTTAGTTGGACTTCTATGGGAGCCAAATTTCTTTCAAGCTTCTCCTTCGGTCGAATGCCTACGAGAGCCGAACTCCTTCCAGATCTCTCCTTCAATCGAACTCCTATAAAAGCCAAACTCCTCTCGGATCCCTCCTTCAGTCGGGCTTCTATAGGAGCCGAACTTCTTCTTCAATCAGACTCCTACGGGAGCCGAACTCCTTCCAAGCTTCTCCTTCAGTCAGACTTCTATAGGAGTCGAACTCCTCTTGGATCCCTCCTTCAGTCGGACTTCTATTAGAGCCAAACTCCTTCCAAGCTTCTTCTTCAATCGAACTCCTATGGGAGCCAAACTCCTTCCGAGCTTCTTCTTCAATCGGATGCCTACGACAGTCGAACTCCTTTCAGATCTCTCCTTCAGTCAGACTCCTACAGAATCCAAACCTTTTTTGGATCTCTCCTTCAATTGGACTCCTATGGGAGCCGAATTTCTTACGAGCTTCTCCTTCAATCGGACTTCTATAGGAGCCAAACTCCTTCCAGATCCCTCCTTCAGTCTGACTTCTATAGGAGTCGAACTCTTTCTGAGCTTCTCCTTTAGTCGGACGCCTACGGGAGCTGAACTCTTTTCAGATCCCTCCTTCAGTCAAACGCCTACGGGAACCAAAACTCCTTCTGGATCTCTCCTTCAGTCGAACTCCTATGGGAGTCGAACTTCTTCCAGATCTCTCCTTCAGTCAGACTCCTATGGGAGCCGAATTCTTTTCGAGCTTCTCCTTTTAGTCGAATGCCTACGAGAGCCAAACTTCTTTTGGATCTCTTCTTCAGTCGGACTACTACGAGAGCCAAATTTTTTCCAAACGTCTCCTTCAGTTGGACTCCTACGGGAGCCAAACTTCCTTCGGATCTCTCCTTCAGTCGGACTCCTATGGGAGCTGTACTCCTTCCGGATCTCTCCTTCAGTTGGATATCTACAGGAGCTGAACTCCTTCCGAGCCCTTCCTTCAGTTGGACTTCTATAGGAGCCGAACTCCTTCCGAGCTTCTCCTTCAGTCGAATGCCTATGGAAGCCAAACTTCTTTCGAATCCCTCCTTTAGTCGGATGCCTACATGAGCTGAACTCCTTCTGAGCTTCTCCTTTAGTCAGACTTCTATAGGAGCCAAACTCCTTTCGTATCTCTTCTTCAGTCAAATTTTTACTAGAGCCGAACTCCTTTTGGACTCCTTCTTTAGTCAAATTTCTACAGAAGCCAAACTCCTTCTGAGCTTCTCCTTCAGTCAGACTTCTATAGGAGCTAAATTTCTTTCGATCTCTCATTCAATCGGATTTCTATAGGAGCCGAACTCCTTTTGGACTCCTCCTTCAGTCGGATTTCTATAGGAGCCAAACTCCTTTCGAGCTTCTCCTTTAGTCGGACTTCTATAGGAGCCAAACTCCTTCCGCATCTCTCTTTCAGTCAAATTTCTGCAAGAGCTGAACTTCTTCCAAGCTTCTCCTTTAGTCAGATATCTACAAGAGCCAAACTCCTTTCGTATCTCTCCTTCAGTCGAATCTCTATAGGAGTCGAACTCCTCTTCATCTAGCATTCCTCCTGGATGATCCTCTTTAGTCGTATTCTCTTTGAGAGTCTGAAATTCTCTAGAATTGATATATGTCAAAGCTCTTCACCCCTCCATGCAGCCTCGAGTGGCTCAGCATCGGACGGCTATGGCCATGACTATCAGTCCACTACAGATGATAGCAATCCGCTATCAAACGATGATGCCTGTCACCATCAATCTATTGTAGGTGGTGCTATAGGCGGTGCCCTCCCTAACAGATTCCATCAGGCCTCGAGCGGTCCACTACCAGATAGTTGCGACGTCACTATCAATCCACTACAAGCTCCATCTATAAAAAGAAATCCTCTAGATATATTTTTTTTAAAGCTTTCTTCTTCTTTCCAAAATTCTATCGAACTCTTTCCTGAGCACTCCATTTCTGTTAGTCAGAAGAGCTGACTTGATCGTCGGAGGGTCCCACCAGAGCCACCACCACCGACTTCGAATGAAACTTTATTTTGTAGGTTACCGATGGCGACCTCATCTTTCTCGACTTTAGCATGATCCGGCATCAACCAGATTCTGCAATAACAACCCTCTTTCTCGATAACCTCGTCCAATCAGATTCTCTTCCAGACGAACTCCTTTCAGTAGCCAGGCAAGCTTCCTTCAGTCGACCTCCTTCCAATCGACCTTCTTCTAGCCATCTAGAAGGACCTCATCGTCTGCATTAATCCAGCTACCAACTCAGTGCAAACCAACCCATATATAGGCAATCTTGAAGGAGTCCGAACTTCTTTGAAAATGTTATGGCTCAAAGTTCTTCACTACCAATGCCTGCCTGCTCCCTCCAAACTTTAACTATTAAATCTCAATGGACTGGCATGTCATGACAACAAACACCATCCTTTGTAACAAACTTCACGTGGCCCTGAATTACCCACTATCAGACAGTTATGGCTATCATCATCAGTTTGTTATAGACTCTATCTATAAGAAAGATCTTCTAGATATGTTTTTCTTTAAGCTCTCTTCTCCTTCTTGACATTCTGCTACTTTCTTTTTTGAGCAATCCATTTTTGTTGATCAAAAGAGCTGACTTGATCATTAGAGGGTCCTGCTAGAGCCACCACCACCGACTCTGAACAAGACTTCTATTTTGTAGGTCTTCGATGGTGACCTCATCCTCTCCGACTCTAGCTCTATTCTAGCGTCAACCAGATTTTGCACCAATAGGATTGGCGCTAGAGGAAGGACCCTATTTGAGCCCTTGTTCTAAAAGGAGTGCTCAGTCAGTTCTTTTCGCTCTCTCCTTCAAGATCCATCTCCATTTGATCTTTCTTAGTCTTAGGAATGCCTCCAAAGAAGACAACCACCCAGCGATCCATCACCTCTATCATCGAATCTGAGCCAAATCCATATGCTTCAACACCATCATCGGCATCTTCACCTCCTCCCCTTATGGCAATGGTGGATCCAAAGGAGTTCAAACTGCTGGTGTAGCAGGTTTGAGGCCTCACTAAAATGGTGCAGGCTATGCAGCAACCTCCGATGGCAGTCCAGTCGGAAAACCCTCGTCAAAGTTTCAAGAACCAGTCCTAAGGAGGCATGCTTGGATTAGAAGACCCGATACCCTTAGGAAGGGAGAAAGGAAGGTAGAAGATCCCTACTGAAACCATGATTCTTCTCCAGAGGAGACCTTCCTCATCAATAGCCAAAACTCCTTCGAGATCCATGATCGAGATGAGACCCTTGATTGAAAGCTTCAGAACATGGATCGGTGGATTGAAGAGCTCCACCATACTACCCCGGCTCACCACGATAATATCTACACCGATCCTTCTTTTTCTCAACAAATCATGCAAGAGTCAATTCTACCAAACTTCAAGCTCTCCCAATTTGAGAGCTATGATGGATCCACTGATCTAGTTGACCACCTGAAGGCTTTCTAAATCATGATGCTGTTCCATGGTGCATTAGACGCCATCTTGTGCCAAGCCTTTCCATCCACTCTGAAGGAAGCAGTAAGAAACTAGTACGTGATGCTGAAGTCAGGTATGATCTTCTCTTTCGATCAAATGAGTCATTAGTTTGTAGCTCATTTCGTCAGCAGTCGACATCCCAGACGAGATTCAAACTCCCTCATTAACATCAAGCAGAAGGAAGGGGAGTCCATCCGAGCCTACGTCAATCACTTCAATGCTGCTACCTTGGAGGTACGAAATTTGGATCAATCTGTTATCATGGTCGCACTAAAGAATGACCTTCAAAAGAATGACCTGCTATTTTTTCTAGAGAAGAAGTACCCCAGAGATTTTGCTGATCTACTAGCTCGGGCTGAAGGGTATGCTGAGTTGAAGAAGCCTTCAAACTGAAGGATGAGAAAGCCACAAGAGAGCGGTAGGCAGGTGAGTCTAGCAAGCCCACGGTTGAAGAGAAGTCAAATGAAGTTTGGCCATGCTCTCAAACTCCCTTTGAGTGCAAGCGAGCTCGAACCTCTCCTCGAACTTGCCATCAAAGAAGCCCTGATGGAAGGGCATGGAGGAGCCCTCCCCCTTGAAGGTTTCATAACTATGCTCCCCTCAATGATCCAAAAATCCAAGTGTTAATAGAAATCAAGGCGCAATTGCTGAGGCCAAAAAGGATGCGCACTCATCCTGGCAAGTGCAATCCTAACAAGTATTGCTTCTACCATCGTGACCACGATCACGATACTGAAGAATGCATCCAACTCCAAGACAAGATCAAAGAGCTCATCAAGAGAGGCAAGCTTGGCTGATTCTTGCAACATCGGCCTAAGACAAGAGAAGAGCGACCGAGGGCACTACCATAATTGGAACCACCGAGGAGGGAGGAGTAGCAAGGAGATCGGCCATCTCTCGGCATTATCAATGCCATCTCTAGGGGACTTTGGTGGGAGGATGCTAGTAGATTTGAGAGATTGGCTAAAGGATGGAGAATTGAGGAGCCCATCATTTTTACTGAAGAAGATATGTAAGAAGTTTAATTTTCGCACAATGATGTGGTTGTAATAACTTTAAATATTGTAGACTATGATGTACATCGTATTCTTCTCGATAATGAAAGTTCGATCGATGTCTTATTTTATGATACTTTCTCCAAAATATCTATACCAAATAACTGGCTCAGATCAATAAGTTCTCCATTGGTTGGCTTCATTGGTGATGTAGTGCCAGTTGAAGGAGCAATAACTTTAACTATGGTTGAAGGATGATATCCAAGATAGTCCAGGTCTCAAGTGAATTTTCTAGTGGTAAAAGTTTTATCTACTTGTAATGCAATTCTTGGCCGACCTGGTGTAAATATACTTCGGACAGTAGTGTCGACCTACTATTTGAAGATGAAGTTTCAATAAATTACAGGATCAAAAAAGTCAGGGGAGACTAAGCTCTAGCAAGGCATTGCTATTTGATTACCTCGCAAAGGAAAAAACAATCAGACCCTTGTCCAGTTGACGGGCTGGATGTTCGGGATGATCTTACAGAAGAATGGGGAGAACCCATGGAAGATCTTATCTTAGTTTTTTTGAATGATGAAAGGAAAGAGCACACGGTGCAAATCAGCTCTAATTTAGGAGAAGGAATATGAAGCAGCTCATCGAATTCCAGCAGAAGAATGTAGATATTTTCGCTTGGGTTCCCATGAACATGTCTGGAATTGATGCTGAAGTTATGGAACATCGTTTGGATATTAATCCCAAACATCGGCTAGTGAAAGAAAAGATGCGCAGCCATGCCCCAAAGAGATAGAAGGCAATTGCAAAAGAAATTGACAAGCTCCTCAAGGCCGGATTCATCCGAGAAGTCTCCTATCCAAATTGGGTCTCCAATGTAGTTCTTATTAAGAAGGCAAACAAAAAATGGAGAATATACATAGACTTCAAAAAGATGAACAAGGCCTATCCAAAAGACATCCACCTCCTACCCAAAATTGACCAACTAGTGGATGCAACTTCGGACCATGACCTCCTCACCTTTATGGATGCCTTCTCTGGCTATAATCAAATCCGGAAGACTCTGAAAGATGAGGAAAAAAATACTTTTATTACTGACTATGGTTTCTATTATTACAGGGTTATGCGCTTTGGACACAAAAATATAGGAGCAACCTACCAGCACTTGGTGAATAAAATCTTTAAGGAGTAGATCAGCTGCAACATGGAGGTTTATGTAGATGATATGCTTGTCAAGAGTCGAACTTCAATAAATCACATAGCCGATCTTGAGGAGATCTTTAGTACTCTTTGGAGATACAAGATGAAGTTGAATCCGACCAGGTGCTTCTTCGTTATGACTTTAGAAAAGCTTTTTGGGTTCATGGTATCGAGGTATGAAATTAAGGCAAATCTAGAGAGGATTCAAGCCATTCAAGAGATGATTGCCCCAAGATCAACAAAAGAAGTTCAATGCCTAACAGAAAAGATGGCAGCCCTAAACTGCTTCGTCTCGAGGTTGGCCAAGGGATGCATGTCCTTCTTCCGAGTCCTTAAACAACCAAAGAACTTCTGTTGGACCATCGAATGTCAACAGGCATTTAAAAAAATTAAGAATTAACTCAGCTCGCCATCCCTATTGGCAAAACCCAAACTTGGAGAAGAACTATTTTTGTATCTGGCGGTCTCCCCAGTGGTAGTTCTAGTCAAAGAAGTGGTGAAAGTGTAGTGATCGATCTACTACATAAGTCGAGTCTTGAGGGATGCTAAAATCAGGTATGCTAAGTTAGAAAAACTAACTTATGCTCTACCGATTGCAGTCCAAAGACTTTGATCTTATTTTCAGGGGCACACTATAACCCTCCTTACTGATCAACTAATCAAGGCAGTTCTTCATCAAACAGATACCTCCAGAAGAATCATAAAATGGATAATTGAACTTACAAAATTTAACATCAACTTTCAGTCTCGATCGTCAATAAAAGCTTAAATATTGGTAGATTTTATAGTGGAATGCACCATCCCGATTGAGACCGAACTTGAACAGTATGAAATCAGCATCCCATGATTACAGCCGAGCTCTCTTGTAGGAAGTGCTGACCATTTGATAAGTACCATAAATTCATCAATAAAAATATTAATTAATTAATTAATTTATATTAATTTTTAAGAATTAATGATCAATTTTTGAGAAATTCATATTTTTATTAATTAAAAAAATTAATTAAAAAATAATAAAATTAAGAAATAAAATTTTATAATTAATGGAAAGAGTTTTTTTTTTTATCATAACGAACTAAGTTTCGCACGAAATAAAGCTAAAATGAAGAAGATATGAATTTCTAAAGAAATAAAATAAATAAAAATTAAATGAAAAATAACATACGGCTTAGCCGGCTTAAGCCACTGCACCATATCAGTCGGCACATCCAAATGCACTGAGCCAAGCCAACAAAGCTAGTACACCAAGTCAATCATGCTAGTCGACTCAGCCGCGGAAGTCGTTAGTCGGTCCATGATGCAGGTGTGGACCGCCAGCTCAATAGAAACTGACGAATCATGGAGTGACACATGGTAGACCTAGACCCTTAAAGGGTTTATAGAAAATCTATCATGGCTTATAGGACATTTCACTGATTCATTGCGATGTGCGGTGTAGCCGATCCACGCAGTCCATGGGAATAGTAATTGCGCAATCATGTGGCTATGATTGATTGCGGTCAAGATCGAATGGTGGAGGAAATTTTCTACTTCAGACTTTATGTGGATCACCATTCAATGGCAATGCTCGATCCAGAGGATGATCCGATGGTGGAGGGAGCTCCCGACTATGATTAAGTTCATAGATCGTGATCTAACGACCGAAACTCATTCATCAGGCGATAATTGGATGGCCAGAATCTATTCCGACTGAAATTAGGCTAATAAAACTCCATTTTTGATGGTTTTTGGACCTTTTGATCTAAATCCGATGGCCAGAATATAGGGAACTCAACAGAATTCAACCAGGACTCTTTTTAATCTGATTTTCACTTGGATTTCTCCATATTTTGATGATCAAAAACCTCCTTAGTCCCATATTATCTATAGAAAAACTCTCCAGCCTTCCAATACCTACAAATAAGACCTCAGGCCTCCAAAATTGATAATCTTTGGTCATGGTGAAGCTTTGGTACAGGACGAAGCCAGGTTTTGGGTTAATGGCTGCTTTGAGGCAACTGGTGTCGAGAGAAAAAGTTGGACTTCTATACTATCTTTTCATCAATGTCGATCCAAGATCAGAGATCAGGCTATTTTATTTTATTTTATTTTTTTTAAATTCTATGTATTTAATTTCTAAAATTTAATTAATATAAATTTTATTTTTTTTATACTTTGATTTTAGCTTTTTATTTTTATTATAATTTAATTTCTATACTTTAACTATTGCTCTTTATTTTACTACAAGTAGATGCTATGATCTAGCTAGTAGATCTTAGTACCATATTTACTTTTCTGCATAATTTAATTTTTACTTCATAAATTTAATTTTTAATTTTTGACTTCAAATTTTATTTTTAAAATTTTTTCATTTTCTTTTCAAAAATAAAAAATTTTAGATCTAAAAATACTACCTTTTCTATGGATTTGACTCGACTCACTACTATCTATGTATTCTTAATTATTTTAAAAAGTTGGATTAAACTGATAAACACGGTGGCTTAATGATAACATCGCATTCTTATCAAGTTTTTGACATCATTGCCAAAGAATTATTTTTGATTTTTGATTTTAATTTTTTTAATTTATTTTAAATAAATTAAAAATAATTTTGACAAACGCACCAAATTTTTGGCGTCATTATCGGGGAAGGCATGAACATTAAATTTTTGATCTCTTTGATTTTTTTATAAATAAATTATAAATAAAATTTTTAATTTCTTATAAATATTGCTTGCCAACTTTTTTTTATTTTTTAGAAAAAGAGGTTAAAAAATAAAAAGAACCAGGATAAGGAACAAATCATTTAGTTCTTCTTGGTGAGATCAATCCTAACCCTAGTCCTTTTCTCTTTTTATTTATTTTTTTATTTTAAAATTAAATTAAAAAAATATATCCACTTAAATCTTATTAAAAATCTCATAACAAGCATGCAACATATTTGTTTTATTTTTATTTTATTTGGTGATCGTTGGAGACAAGGTAAGCTCTTAAGTTTAATCAATTTCATACATCTAATTTAGTTGCATAGAATCCCTTGTTGAAAGTGATTGTGCATATGCATTATTAAATCAAATTAAGGGCACAATCCAATTAAACAAGATAAGATAAAAATTTGATCATCCTTTCTTGGCCCATAAATAACCAACCAGCATCCTGCATTGATCTAAGCCTTTAATTTTAAAATCAATTAGACATCAGTCCTAGGAGCTCGAGCTTAATAGGACAAGGAATCTAAAGAGTTGAATCAGATTAGGATTAGTCAATTTGATTGATGTCTAGAAAAGTGGTTCAGAGATGAATGGGCCCGAAGGAAGGTGGTTTCTAATTGATTTCATTAGCTTATCTGGCCAAGCATAATTGATGTCTAAGACAAGCAACGGGAGACTCCCACCGACCTTACACTTATCTGATTAGTTGATTTGCTGATCTTATACTTAGAGAGCTTGAAGATGACCTTGGCAGTTAGGAGCTATCTAGATCTAGGATAACTCTTAGTGAGGACAAAGCCTATACCTTATTTGAAATTTTGAGTGAAAACTTAATTAACCATGCTTCATTATCTTTCTACCAAATCTGGGTAGGGATCCATGAATTTAAACATCTAGAATCTAGTCCTAAGGCTGATTCAAATTTGATAAATAAAGTGGACTCTCTTGCTCAAAAATTAGATCAAGTCCTAACCCTAGATCAATAATCTCCTGCATAATTCATATCATCTTCTAATTATCAGAAGATTTGTTCAATCTTTGCTAGCTTAATCCATCATGTGAGTGAATGTCCTATGGCTGCATAGTTTCCATCTTTTATTCAAGAATAAGTCCAAGCTGCTAAAGGCTACTCCAAGTCGGTTAATGATCCATTTTCAAATTCATATAACTCTGGCTAGAGAAATCATCCTAATTTTTCTTGGAAATCACAATAGACTCAGGCTCAGACCCAAACTCCATTAGTGCAAAATTATCAAAATAGACCTCAATACTAGAACTATGCTTATAATAAAGGTCAGCCTAGTCAGCTGATAAGTGATAAAAATATACTAATAAAAATATTAAATTATAAAATAAATTAATCTATTTCTTTAAAAATTGATACTTTTATTAATCTTATGTAGGAAAGAAGGCCACCAATGTGAAGATCTTATTTTTCTAGTTCAGATGAAATAAATTTCAGGCAAAATCGACTTCAAATGAGCCCAGAATTGAATTTCAAAAAAAAAAAAAACCCAGTTCGGTTCAAACCGGTTCAGAAAATTGGTTCAACGGTTTGGCCTGGTTCGATCGCAACAGCAAACCGACCCATCGATATAACGCTAACGTCAGGATGACGTCAGCATTTTTTGCAGCGCACGATGGACCATTTGAAGGATATTTTGGGAATTTCACAGCAAAAAGCGCGCTCTGATTGGCTGAAGAACGCGGCGATCCATGCAACACCGAGCTCGCACATGGTCTATGGAGGGTAATTTTGAAATTTTGTCTGATCCAACGGACGGCATTCACTTAAACTTGATCAGACGGTCGAAACGAAGGCACTGATGGACGGCATCCATAGCTCTCGATCGAGATCCAATGACTGAGATTCATTCTAATGTTAAACTAAAGATCAGAAGCCTTCTTTCTGCACGATCGGATGGTCTAGATTCAATCCAACGGTAGATCCAATGGCTGGCATTGAAATCCGACTTGATCTGGGTTATTTTAAGGGGTTTTTGAAGTGGTTTTTGGACCGTTTGATCAACATCTAATGGGCAGAATTATCCAGATCTTAATTTGAGTTGTTTTGGGAGTCTTAAACCTAATTTTTGATGGATTTTGAGGGAAAATCAAATTCTTTATCTATAAAAACCTATTATTGTCGTGAAAAAAATCAAAGACAGAGAGAAAGAGAGAGGGAAGTCAGAGAAAAAGAGAAAAAGAGAAAAAGGGAGAGAGTTAGAAAAAAAAGAAAAACAAAAAGAAAGAGAGGAGAGAGGTAGAAAGAGAAGAGTGATTTGTGAGAAATAAAAAAGGATTTTTGATTTTTTTCGACAATCAAGACATCGATCAAGGAGCCTCTTCTTCTTCACCAAGTTCTCCACATCAAGAGCAACAGACAATCAATTTCAGCAATCAAACAGTCTAATTTTTCTATGCTTTTTATTTTATTTGCTATTTTTGAATTTGTTATCATGAACTAAATTTTATTTTACTAAGGCTAAGGTGTAGCCACTCTTTTGATGCAATATTCAGTGTGATTTATTTTTAAATTTTATTCATGAGGAGTATATAAATCTGATCTTAATGCTTTTAGATTACTGGCCATCTTCTAATTGATCTGATGAACATAGATGTTACGGACCAAGTACATCTATGTTAATTGCTTCTTGATTATATACCTTGTATTATGAATCAAATTAGAATTCATATGCATGCGGAAATTTTAGTGCGCTTTGGACGCAGCGTATTTTAATTAGAGGGTTTCACAAAACCTAATGCATTAATATTTATTTAAATTACACCTGGACCAAAGGATAATTAATAAATATTAATAGTTTTGCTATGCCTGGACCAAAGGGTAGTGAATAAATTAGGAGACTCCACCGTCACATGAAATAAAATTAATCTAAAAATCCGAATATTGTATTGACTGAGTTGGTGAACCGATTGCCTTAGTAAACCATTACTCTTAAATTTAAAACCCTAATAATTTACACTCTCTCTATTTTCTTAAAAAAACTTTTAATTATTTTTTATTTTGTTCTTTAATTTCTTATTCTCATAAATCGATCTTCTAAATAAAGCATAGGAAAGAGCTTTTCAGTACTTATTTTCCAATCCTCTAGGGACGATACTCTACTCATTCACTTTATTACTTGATCGACTGGTGCACTTGCCATAGCTATAAATTAGCACGCATCAAGTTTTTGGCACCATTGTCGGGGATTGTGTCTAAAACAATATTAAAATTTTGATCCTAGCTTTACTTTAGAAATTTATTTTTAATTTTTATTATTTAAAAAAAAAAATTTTAGTGCATGACACGTACTGGACATAGTAACTTACTACCTTTAGATCCAGAAATTGAAAGGACCATTAGAAGACTACAACAAGAAAGAAACATGGCAGCTGAAGATCCTAACGACATCAATCTAGGATTGGATATGGCGACTGAAGGACAGCATGAAGCTATTCGACCAGTACATCATCCATTAAATGATTATATCACACCATCTGTAGCCGATGCAGCTTCGAGCATCAGGAGACCGCCTGTACGAGCAAACAACTTCGAAATAAAATCGGCGATGATCCAGATGATTCAATCAACTGTCCAATTCAGTGGACACGTGCATGATGATCCGAATGCCCATATTTCTAATTTTCTTGAACTTTGCGATACTTTTAAAATTAATGGGGTGTCGGATGATGCTATTAGATTAAGGTTATTTCCTTTCTCTTTATGGGATAAAGCTAAGAGTTGGCTTCATTCTCTTCCTGCAGGTTCTATCACAACTTGGGATGTCCTAGCCCAAAAATTCTTAGCCAAGTACTTTCCACCTTCCAAGACTGCCAAGATGCGCAACGATATCACTTCTTTTATGCAGATGGACATGGAGACACTATATGAGGCTTGGGAGCATTTCAAGGAACTGCTGAGGAGATGTCCACATCATCAACTACCCGTATGGCTTCAGGTACAAACTTTCTATAATGGTTTATCTCCTACTAATCGTTCTATGATTGATGCAGCAGCAGGAGGAACCATTAATCAAAAAATGGAGGAAGAAGCCTTTCGATCTGATCGATGAGATGGCATCAAATAGCTATCAATGGCAGACAGAACGCATGATGCCAAAAAGACTAGCAGCTGTGCAGGGAGTAGATTGCGTGCCAACCTTACTAGCTGAAATTGCAGCCCTTAGAGCCGAAGTCAACAACTTAAAGGGAACAGCTATGCATGTTCAGAGCATTACTTGTGACCTGTGTGGAGGAGGACACGATACGAGCAATTGCCAGATAGGTAATCCTTTTGCTAAAACAACTGATACAGCTAATTATATTGGATAATTTTTTTAGGCCGCAACAAAACAATCCCTACTCCAACACATACAATCAAGGGTGGAGGCAGCACCCAAATTTCTCATGGAGCAATCAAAATGCAGCACAACAGCCACCCCCGGGATTCCAAGTACCTGAAAAGAAGTCCAACATGGAAGAGCTGATGGTCAAATTTATGCAAAACCAAGAAGCAACTATAAAAAATTTGGAAGCCAAACTTAGGCAGGACCAAACAGCAGCAATTCGAAACTTGGAGATGCAAATAGGTCAAATGGCTAAGATAATCTCCGAGAGACCTCAAGGATCCTTGCCAAGCAATACGGAGACAAATCCAAGGGAGCAAGTCAATGCTATCACCCTAAGAAGTGGTACAAAGCTGGAGGAGCCACATCAGAAGAAATGAGACTGAAGAGCCAACTACAAATAAGGAACCATCAACTAAAATTCGTCAGTCACCAAAACAACCAGCAGATGGATGGTCTCCAGGTATACGGTTTGCTGATCCAAATGTGAAGCCCTACGTGCCGCCACTACCATTCCCAGAGAGACAAATACAGCATCCAGATAAGGAAATTTTCTAACTTTTTCAAAATTTCTAAAGAATTTACATATTAATATTCCTTTTGTAGATGCTATTACTCAAATGCCCAGGTATGCCAAGTTTCTCAAAGAAATCTTAACAAATAAGAAAAAGCTGAAGGAGCATGAGAGAATAAATTTGAATGAAGAATGCTCAGCAATACTTCAAAATAAATTACCACAGAAGCTAAAAGATCCAGGGAGTTTTACTATCCCCTGCATTATTGGTGATTGTAGTTTTGATAAAGTTTTATGTGATTTAGGAGCAAGCATTAATCTCATGCCTTTTTCTATTTTCAGGAAGCTGGGTCTAGGAGAACCAAAGCCTACCACTATTACTCTTCAATTAGCCGACAGATCCATTAAATATCCAAGAGGTATAGTGGAGGATGTCTTGGTAAAGGTAAACAAGTTTATTTTTCCTGTTGATTTTATTGTTCTTGATATGGAAAGAAGATTATGATGTACCCCTTATTTTAGGGAGACCCTTTTTAGCTACTGGAGGAGCTTTAATAGATGTTCAACAAGAAAAATTAATTCTTAGAGTCCAAGATGAACAAGTTACTTTTAATGTTTTCAAAGATACTAAACATCCTGATGATAATCAAACTTATTTTCTAATTGATATTATTGACAATCCATTATATGAGAATTCTGTAGAAAATAGGTTTGAGACTACAAAAGCTGAGCAATGTCAAATTGAAAGAGGACTCGATCAAACATGAAAGTATTCCAATTGAAGTGGCACCAGATTGATCCACTTTAGAACTCAAAGAAAGTCAAGCTGAAGACTATAAATCAGAACTACTAGATAGGTTGTTTCTTTTCTTTTTAGTTTTGATCATTTTTTTTTCTTTTATTTTTTAGTAATTTATTGTTGCTCTTTTACTGCTTTGGTGTGTATTTTCAATTTTGCAGAAAAATCAATGAGAGCTCAAGCAAAATTTCAAAGCTCCAAAGAACCAGACTGAACCAAATCAGGTGTATTCCTTCCTATCCTTTATTGCACCCTTTATTTTTCTTTCTCCTTTAAGACAATGTAGAATAAGTTTAAAAAAAAAAAAAATCATGTGTCAAGAAGAAAATCTTGAGCAAGATAAACTGGATAAGTGATAAAAGATAGAATTATTTGCTAATGAATGTAACGAGTTAAAGAAGTAGATTAGTTGGTCAACTTTTAGCAGCCTACTTAGGTCATTAAAAGACTATTAGCACTTTTAATTGCACATGCACACTAACAAGGCAAAGTAGGTATTGATTATAAGGCCAACTGAGGATTCAATTATCACTGAAAATTGATAATTAATATACATTCTAATCAAAGAAACTTGAATTTAAGGAAAGAGCTACCTGCCTAATAAATAAAGTGCAAAAGATAGAGTATATGTGGATTGCCCAAAGCCTAGTAACTGGGTCTCTGCACCTAGGTCAAGTGTGAAAATTCACGTAAAATGGTGAAGGGAAGGCCAGGATGCTCAGCACAGTAAAAAAAAAAAAAAAGGGAAGGCAGTGTGAAAGCTACCTTAATTCATGAGTATAAAATTGAGAATGTATAGAAAATTGACCAAAATAGGTGATAAGAGAGGATACTTTTGTTCTTTTAATTTAATACTGAAATGCTAAAGTTAGTCATCACGAACACAAGTGCTATAGATCTTTGATGTACTCTAAGAAAGTTTTTAATTGTATTGACTGAAAAATTTGCTTCTGAAGCTCAATGCTTAGTTAGCAGTATTTTCTAAACTTTTTGACCTTTAATCCTAGATTTTATCTTTGTGATGGATAATCTTATTGAAACATGGTATTAAATAAAACATTGCTAAGGGACTAGCAATGACTAAGTTGGGGGGTGTGATAAGTGGTAAAAATATACTAATAAAAATATTAAATTATAAAATAAATTAATTTATTTCTTTAAAAATTAATATTTTTATTAATCTTATGCAGGAAAAAAGGCCAGCAATGTGAAGATCTTATTTTTTTAGTTCAGATGAAATAAATTTCAAGCAAAACGGACTTCAAACGAGCCCAGAATTGAATTTCAAAAAAAAAAAAACCCAATTTGATTCAAACTGATTTAGAAAACCGGTTCAGCCCGGTTCGATCACAACAGCAAACAAATTCATCGACATAACGCTAACGTCAGGATGACATCAGCATTTTTCACGACGCATGATGGACCATTTGAAGGGTATTTTAGGAATTTTACAGCAAAAAGCGTGCTCTGATTGGCTGAAGAACGTGGTGGTCCATGCAACACCGGGCTCGTGCATGGTCTACGGAGGGTAATTTGGAAATTTTGTCTGATCCAATGGGCGGCATTCACTGAAACTTGATCGGACGGTCGAAACGAAGGCGCTGATGGACGGCATCCGCAGCTCCTGATTGAGATGCAACGGCTGAGATTCATCTGATGTTAAACTAAAGATCAGAAGCCTTCTTTCTGTGCGATCGAACGGCCCAGATTCAATCCAACGGTAGATCCAATGACTGGCATGAAATCCGACTTGATCTGGATTATTTTAAGAGATTTTTGAGTGATTTTTGGACCATTTGATCAACATCTAACGGGCAGAATTATCCAAATCTTAATTTGAGTTGTTTTGAGAGTCTTAAACCTAATTTTTGATGGATTTTGGGGGGAAATCAAATTCTTTATCTATAAAAACCTGTTGTTGTCATGAAAAAAATCAGAGAGAGAGAGAAAGAGAGAGGAAAGTCAGAGAAAAAGAGAAAAAGAGAAAAAGGGAGAGAGTCGGAAAAAAAAGAAAAACAAAAAGAAAGAGAGGAGAGAGGTAGAAAGAGAAGAGTGATTTATGAGAAATAAAAAAGGATTTTTGATTTTTTTTCGATAATCAAGACATCGATCAAGGAGCATCTTCTTCTTTACCAAGTTCTCTACATCAAGAGTAATAGAGAATCAATTTCAGCAATCAAACAGTCTAATTTCTCTATACTTTTTATTTTATTTGCTATTTTTGAACTTGTTATCATGAACTAAATTTTCTTTTACTAAGGCTAAGGTGTAGCCACTCTTTTGATGCAATATTCAGTGTGATTTATTTTTAAATTTTATTCATGAGGAGTATATAAATCTGATCTTAATGCTTTTAGATTACTGGCCATCTTCTAATTGATCTGATGAACATAGATGTTATGGACCAAGTACATCTATGTTATTGCTTCTTGATTATATACCTTGTATTATGAATCAAATTAGAATTCATATGCATGTAGGAATTTTAGTGTGCTTTGGATGCAGCGTATTTTAATTAGAGGGTTTCACAAAACCTAATGCATTAATATTTATTTAAATTACACCTGGACCAAAGGGTAATTAATAAATATTAATAGTTTTGCTATGCCTGGACCAAAGGGTAGTGAATAAATTAGGAGACTCCACCGTCACATGAAATAAAATTAATCTAAAAATTTGAATATTATATTGACTGAGTTGGTGAACTGATTGCCTTAGTAATCCATTACTCTTGAGTTTAAAACCCTAATAATTTACACTCTCTCTATTTTCTTAAAAAATATTTTTAATTATTTTTTATTTTGTTCTTTAATTTCTTATTCTCATAAATTGATCTTCTAAATAAAGCATAGGAAAGAGCTTTTCAGTACTTATTTTCTAATCCTCTAGGGACGATACTCTACTCATTTACTTTATTACTTGATCGACTGGTGCACTTGCCATAGCTATAAATTAGCATGCATCATCAGCCTTTCCAGCCACGATATTATAATCATCCCTCATACCCACCTCCTTGACAGACCAATCTAGCTGACGATAGATTTAACCAACTTCAATAACTGATTCTGATTTAACAGTAATCAATCGCCAGATTAGAAGCTCAAATTGGATAACTAGCTGAATTTAACATGAGGAGAGAACTAGGTCAATTACTGAGCTTACCAATTTCAAACAACCCACCTAATGTCAAGAATCCTCAATTTGAGAATGCCAAAGTAATTCCTGAACTTAAAAGCTATAGGATTCTTATGAATCCATACCAAGATCAGATGAGAGAAGTGAAGAGAAAATCAGATTTTCCCGGATCAGGTTCATTCAAATCTGATTAGATCGAAAGGCATATTTCAAAAATTTTCTCTTAGATCTAAAACAAATCTGACATTTTTTAGATCCAATTTTATGATCTGATAAATAAAAAAATTAAATTAAATTAAATCTAAATTAATGTTACCTTGGTTTTGAGTAATTCGATTACCCTTTGATGATCCTACTGATTGCCTGAGGTTCTGGATCTAGCCATGCGAGCATCTGGCCTCTATCGGTATCCACTCTGGTTGGTTCTAGAGATCTTCTCCTTCTCTTTCTTTTTTCTAAAAGTCAGATCTGGATCTGATTTAGAGGATCTTCGAATCTCCTTTCGAAGATCAACAGTCGTCTCTGCAGTAGTGCTGCCTTCTTTCTTTCTCGTCAGCATTTTCTTGCCTGGATTGCAACAAACTAAAGCCCAACTTCCTTGGGCATGGAAAGGAGAGAGAGGGTTAGAAGATGGCATGAAGGAGGGAGAGGGGCAGACTTGGGGCGTGGGCTAAGGGGAACTCTCTTTTTTTGGTTGGGCGCAGACAGGGTTTATTTATAGATCCTGCTGCGCCATGCAGTGCTGCATCATCCCGGCCAATCGTGTTGCTTTATGCAATCAGATCTAAATCTGATTGGTGGGATGACATCACCTGATCCAATTAGATGAGAGCCCCATAGATTCATCCTTAGATGGTGCCTTAGACTGTTCAAAGTATACAGGTAAGGGTCACCTAGTTTGAATCCAAGAAGCAACCTGGAGTCCCATCGGTATGGAACTCCAAGCATCCCTATCCATAGGCGCACGCCATCCTAGGAATGTGCTCCCTCATTTCCAAATTTTAGTGAGAGGACAAGTCCCTATCTGCTCTCCAATAAGTACATGACACATGGGCAGATGTCCAAGGGTCAAAGGTCAATATTTGACCAAAGTCAAAGGACAAGAATTAATAGGTGATGGAAAATGGCAGATGATGTCTTAAATTTATCTCATAAATTAAGACAATCCTTTTCTGACCTGGACAAGCTCCAGTCAAACTAGGTAAAGATACCTGAGTGAGCACAAATATATT
The DNA here is from genome assembly GCA_006176705.1 of Cocos nucifera. Classification (NCBI taxonomy): domain Eukaryota; kingdom Viridiplantae; phylum Streptophyta; class Magnoliopsida; order Arecales; family Arecaceae; genus Cocos; species Cocos nucifera. Next base: position 108,312 of record QRFJ01001195.1, read on the forward strand.
TGGCTCAATCGAGATAACTTTTAATGATGATAATGAAAAGGAGAATGCTAGACTCAATCGTGTGCTAGCACGATTTTCTTGAACCTAATTGAATCTAATTCAAATCAATTAAACTAGGTTAGTCCAATTGATGACATCCAGATCCAAACTCTTATTTGTGTGATCCAGTTAGATTCAGTTCTGTATGGTAATGGGATATGTCATGATCTCCATCATCAACATCATCGAAACTCCTTTTGATGGATCAGAACTCTTCTAATTCGGACAACTAGAATGATCGATCATCTAAATCATTCTAATTGCTCCCAAAATCCATCAGTGATACCTAGCAGTATATGATGGCAACCCATCAAAATTGAAAATGAACCTCTTGGTGTAGCTACTTATGTGATTAAGTTCTTCTATCTTGAGCCCTGATCAGATTAGGGTTAAGGTGAACTCGTCAAACCCTAATTCTTATCATATGATTTAATCATTTGATTCAAGTTCGATGTAAAAATCTTAATAGAAACTCTTTCTATTATTTCATTCTCTGCCATGGCCATGGGGTTATGGACTTGATTCTCATGATCATCATAAGACTGCTCCTCATCTACCGAGGTAGATAGATTCCATCTTGATGCAATCTAATTCCTACGATGAACATGCTATAGCCAACATACTTCTCAGGATTCCAAATGGCTAGGAGACCAAGTCATGGTGTAGTCAAACTATAACACCCTCAAGATGAACTATCGATGCACCTCAGGTCAAAGAATCAAACACACCACTGCAACTTCAAGTCTGTCATCGATGAGAAGGTAGACTTTCTTATGACTACTCGAGGTGGTCACGCTCAGTGCCCTCATTCTCTAACGATTACTAGTACTCTCACTCCGATGTCTCTACACCGTAGACTAAGACTCATCTACTATGAAGAAGCGATTGTACACTAACCTTCCAGATCAATCACCATCCTCATGATGATCCTACAGTCAGGAGCCTTTTATGAGTTAATAAATGAAAATTCATGTCTTAAATTTTCAACTCTTTTAAAAATATGAATTATCATTACCATTAACTCAAAGGATGTATCATAGACACTAAATACACATATGTGATAAAAAATAAATCATTTTATTATTTATAGTAAAATTATAATTTTGCTCCTAGAAGTGTATTACAAGTGTCAGCCAATTCTGGCTTCCACGGCACACATATCTAACAAACTTCCACTTGACCTAAAGCCAATTGGCTACAAATCTATGTCCCATCTTCTCAAGGTGGGCTTCGATCCTCTACTGGCCCAATGACTTTGTAAGTGGGTCCGTCGCATTATTTGTGGAGTCGACTCTCTTGATCTTGACGTAATCCTTCTCGAGGTAATCGCGGATGAGGTGGTATCGCTGCTCGATGTGCTTGGATTTTTGGTGAGACCTCAGCTCCTTAGCAAGGGCTATCGCACCATTGTTGTCATAGTATAGAGGAATGGCATCTGATGGCATCACTCTGATTTCTGTGGCAAACTTCTTGTACCAAAATGCCTTCTTTGCAGCTTTTGATGCAGCGATGTATTCTGCTTCCATGATGGAATATGCTATCACTGTCTACTTGAAACTTTTTCAACTAACAGCTCCATCATTGCACACAAATAGACTCCCAGATGTCAACTTTTGATCATCTACATCGGACATAAAATCTGAGTCTGTATACCCCTAGACATGGAGTTCTCCATTACCAAAGACCAAAAACATATCCTTAGTTCTTCTTAAGTACTTAAGGATACATTTCATAGAAGTTCCGTGTTCTTCACCTGGATTTGACTAATATCTGCTTGTGACACTCACAGCATGGGCTATATCAGGTCGTGTACATAACATGGCATACATGAGGCTCCCTATTGCTGAAGCATAAGGGATCTTGCTCATGCGTTTTATTTCCTCAGGTGTGCTAGGGCACATCTTCTTGGAAAGATGAATGCTATATCTGAAGGGTGCTAAACCCCTCTTAGAGTTTTTCATACTAAACCTTTTTAGCACTTCTTCTACGTACATTTTTTGTGAAAGTCCTAGCATCCTATTTGGTCTATCTCTATAGACCTTAATTTTCAGAATAAAGGATGCTTCTCCTAGGTCTTTCATGGAGAATTCTTTAGATAACCATATTTTAACTATGGTGAACATGGGAATATCATTCCCAATAAGGAGGATGTCATTACGTACAATATAAGGAAGATAATAGCGCTCCCACTGACTTTTTTGAAGACACATGACTCCTCCTCATTTTTGATGAAACCAAACAGTTTGATCACATCGTTAAAATGAGTGTTCCAGCTCTGAGATGCTTGCTTAAGTCCAATATGGATCTTTACAGTTTGTATACCTTATGATCTTCATCACCAGATGTGAAACCTAGCAGCTGTTCCATATAGATATCTTCCTCAAGATATCCATTTAAGAATGTCGTTTTCACATCCATTTACCATATTTTATAATCAAAATTGGTTGCAACAGCAAGCAATATGCAGATGGATTTTAGCATAGCTACTTGTGAAAAGGTATCCTGATAGTCAATGTCTTCATATTGACTATAATCTTTTATCACTAATCTAGCTTTGAATGTCTCCATATTCCCATCTGCACCAATCTTTCTCTTATAGATTTATTTACACCCAATAGGTACTATACCTTCTAGTGGATCTGCTAGGGTCCAAACTTGGTTTGAGTGCATCAAGTCAATTTCTGACTTCATTGCCTCTAACCATTTCTCAGAGTCGATATCTGATATCACCTCGTTATAGATTTTGGGATCACCATTAATCCCATTACCTACGAGGAATATTTCCTCTACATCCTCTGAAATAGTACCTAAGTACCTCTCAGGGGGATGGAAATTCCTTTCCGATCTACGAGATGGAGGAGGTAGTGAATGGATTGGCTCAACCTAATTTGGTTCCATTAGGTCCTTAGCTCGTTGCTCTTGTGAGACTTTCTCATCGAGCTTGATTTGCTTTCCAATGCCGCTATCTTGAATAAACTATTTTTCAAAAAAGATGGCATGTCTGCTCACAATCACATTGTGATCTTCTAGAATGTAAAAATAATATCCTAATGACTCTTTAGGATATCCTATAAATCGAGCTCTGAAGGACCTAAAGTCTAACTTGTCTGCTTGTTGTCTTTTGACATGAGCCAGACAATCCCAAATTCTGAGATGACTCAGACTTATTTTCTTACCATGCCATATCTTATACGGTGTGGTAGGAATGATTTTAGAAGGAACCCTATTCAGTAAGTATATTGTAGTTAACAAATAGTATCCCTAAAGAAAATTAGGGAGGTCTATGAAGCTCATCATAGATCGGATCATATCTAATAGGGTCCAGTTCATCCATTCTGAAATTCCGTTGAGTTGAGGTGTTCTAGGTGGAGTCCATTAAGAGACTATGCCATTTTTCTTGAAATAGTCCAGAAATTTTCGACTTATTCACCTCCTCGATCTAATCGAAGAATCTTAATGGACATATCTAAATTCTTTGAACTTTTCAAAGGCTTTAGACTTATGTCTCATAAGATACACATACCCATACCTAGATAAATCATTGGTAAAGGTTATGAAGTAGACTAGGTTGCCTCTAGTCGACACATCAAATGGGCTGCATACATCAGTATGCACTAGGACAAGAAGATCCGTGGCCCTTCCTTATGTCCTACAAAAGGAAGATTAGTCATTTTGCCATGAAGACAAGATTCACAAATTGGATATGACTCAAAAGTCAACAGCTCAATAGCCCAGTTTTATCCAATTTGTTAATCCTATCTTCTGCTATATGACCTAGGTGCTATAGATATCTATTATTTAGACTATCCCTAGGTCATTTTTTGGTATTCATATTTTGCTCGATATTAAAAATAGATACATCAATATGTAACTGATAAAGACCCTTAATAAGGAAACAATTTGCAATTTTATTTCTTTCATAATGAATGTTACAATGGTCCTTAAGAAAACTAATTACATAGCCTTCTAATGCAAGGCAAGAAATAGAAATCAAATTCCTGCTTGCTATAGGCATATAATAACAGTCTTTTAACACTAAGTCTAAACCAGATGGTAGTCGAAGAGGGTATGTTCCCACGGCCATGGCAACAACTCTTGCTCCATTTTCGATGCACGGGATCATCTCACCATCCCTTAGCCTCTTGCTATCCTCAAGATCCTGCATAGAAGTGCACAAGTGAGCACTAGAATCAAAGTCAAGCACCCAACTGAATACAGAAGAAACCATACGATTAGACTCAATAACGAGCATACCTCTAGAAGGACTTGCCTCCTTCTTCTTTAGGGTGGCTAGGTAAGTAGGGCAGTTCCGCTTCTAGTGGCCATCATTATTATAATGAAAATACTTTTCTTTATCAGTGGCCTTCTTCTTCAGCTCTGCTTCTTTCCTCCTTCCACCTTTTGCTTTTTTGTAGACTTCTTCTTCTTTCCAAAAGACTTTCTATTGGAAGAAGTCCATTCCATAGCAAGCACTGAGCCTTTAGAACCTTTTATAGAAAGCTCAGCAGTAACCAGCATGTTCATAAGTTTGGCCAAGAAATTTTGAAATTTATGCATATGGTAGTTCATGATGAACTGCCCATACGCATCAATCAAAGATTGCAGAATTATATCATTTTGCAAATTCAAGTCCAACCTCACTTCGAGCTTCTCAAGCTCTTTCAAGTCCTTGATCATCATTAGACAATGATCTTGGATTGACTGCCCATTGCGCATCTTAGCCTTGAATAGTCATTTAGTGACTTAATACTTGGCTGTGCGACTCTATTCACCAAACATCTCCTATAGATGAGCCAATATTTGGCGAGCAATCCTGATATCTTCATGTTGGTGCTGAAGTTCATCAGACATCGAGCCCAATATGTAGTATCTGACCTTATTATCTTCGTCTATCCACTTATCCAGAGATGCTCTCTGCTCAGCGGATGGATGAGCTAGTAAGATGGGAGGGTCCTGATTCAGTACATGAGTTAACTTCTCAAAATCCAAAATGATTTTGAAGTTTTAGAGCCAATCCTTGTAATTTGGTTCGGTTAGTCTATGGGTGTTCAAGATACATGCTAGTGGGTTGGATGCAAACATTTTCCTATAGAGAGTCAAAGTTTTTAGTTAGATATTATAATTAAGACTTAACCAATTTATTTGGAGATTTTATTTTTAAATAAATTAGCTCCCACTATTTTCTCGGATCTCTACACTCCCTCTGTAGAGATGCAAAAATCTTCATGATTACTGATTTCTAGTGGGTGGTGTGGTCCCACTAACTAACTCATCACCTTATCTAACAGTTATTGGTGATGGGTTAGCCAATGAGTGAACAACTTTTGTTCAATGATTCTCTAATCAAGATGCACCCAAACTTGGTCTCTAATTCATGAATCTCATCATGTTCGGAATATTGATCCACTCCTTAGTTAAGTCAGATCCACCATTTATACAAATTGGATTTCTAATTGGGTCTCTCATCGTATCCAGAATATTGAGCCCAATCCATCCTCCAGCTTGTAGCATCCAATGCCTAATAGACATGATTGCATCTTTCCGATGCAACTGAGCCACTATAACCAGTCGAGAATAATCAACCTCGAAAAGGACCGGCACATCTACAATGGTGGAAGACCTTGACTTAATCTTTTCTTAGGGAGATTTGATTTAGGTCTCATTAAACTAGACTTGACATAGTCATAACCAATATGACTAACCTAGTGGCATGGGTTAGCTCGGATTATTGACCATCTCAGATCAGAATTGAGTGAATAAACATGGCTAGGTAAGTGAGACTGGTGGAAGGGATATGCTATTAACTCGATAAGAATGCATTCAAGTCAAGTAGCTCCCAATTAAAAACCAGTCGATCGTATCTGCCAAACTTACCTTAGACACTAAATTGTTGAGCCAGAACCAATTGGATTAGCCTACAATCTAGACTCTAACCACTGAGCCTAATTAGGTCTTAGCTTGATCGATCACTCACGTGACTCGATCTTGACCTAGACTTAATCCTATTAGACTGGTCAATTTAAGCACTATTGATCCCATCTAACCAACTCTTGATTCGGTTTGATCAACCGCTTAGACCTAATTGAGCTACCCAAGCCCGAACCCAAGTTTATGAACATGTCTTAGATCTAAAAATTCTCAATTTTAGACCTAATATATTTCATAATCTTAATTCTTAATTAAGTTTAGGGTTCATAAACAAAACATGTAAATAAGATCCTAGGATTTCAGGATCTAGGGTTTTGTAGAAAGTAAGTTTTCAATTTCTGATTAAGGACGAACGTGTAGCACCCCTACACATCATAAGAATATCCCATCGAATGGGAGGAGAGGGTCTTTAAATCCTACTTTGTTCTTATGACCGGACGGCCAAGGGAAACTCCTTAATCAGAAATACAACTAATCTACAAAACTAATTAGATCTAAGCATATATCTCATATAAAAATTGATCTAATTAAAACATATTTTGCATACATCATATCATACATGTTTTTTAGATCTAAATTATCTCATAATCATCTAAAAAATTAAATTTAAATTTGATCACATCAAATAAAATTTAATCTAGACCCTTTGTAGAAATATTCTACAACTAGTCTAAACATGCAACTATCATATCTCATATGAACAAATTAAATTTAATTTATTTTCTATTTTTAGATCTGATTATAATATTTATAAGATTAGAAAATAGTAAATAAATAGATCTTAAAATCATAATTAATCAAATAAAAATTATGATTATACTAGACTACACATAGAATAATTCTATTCTTAGTCTAGTTATGTATCTCATACATTTTAGATCTAGATTAATTAATTTTAATTTTCTAATTTTTTGATTCTAGATCTAATCACATCTCATGTGATATCTAAAATCACTAATTTATCAGATTAAATTAGATCTAAATAAATTTTATGCAACCTGGCTCTGATACCAGTTGAAGGGAAAATCAGATTTTTTTGGATCAAGTTCGTTCAAATCTGATTAGATCAAGAAGCATATTTAAAAAATTTTCTCTTAGATCTAAATCAGATCTAATATTTTTTAGATCTAATTTTATAATCTAATAAATAAGAAAATTAAATTAAACTAAATCTAAATTAATTTTATCTTGGTTTTGGGTAATCCGATTATCCTTTGATGATCCTGCTGATTGCCTGAGGTTCTGGATCTAGCCATGCAAGTGCTTAACCTCTATCAGTATCCACTTGGATTGGATCTGAAGATCTTCTTCTTCTCTTTTTTTGCTCCAAAAATCAAATCTAGATCTCATTTGGACGATCTTCGAATCTCCTTTCAAAGATTAGCAGTCGTCTCTGCAGTAGTGCTGCCTTCTTCCTTTCTCGTCAGCCTTTTCTTGCCTGGATTGCATCAAACTAAAGCCCAACTTCCTTGGACGTGGAGAGGAGAGAGAGGGTTAAAAGATGGCATGAAGGAGGGAGAGGGGCAGCCTTAGGGCGTGGGCTAAGGGGAACTCTCTTTTTTTGATTGGGCGCAGATAGGGCTTATTTATAGACCTTGCTGCGCCATGCAGTGCTGCATCATCCCAGCCAATCATGTTGCTTCATGCAATCAGATCTAAATCTGATTGGAGGGATGACATCACCTGATCCAATCAGATGAGAGCCCTATAGATTCATCCTTAGATGGTGCCTTAGATTGATCAAAGTATACAGGTAAGGGTCACCTAGTTTGAATCCAAGAAGCAACCTGAAGTCCCATCTGTATGGGACTCCAGGCATCCCTATCCATGGGCACACGCCATCCTAGGCATGCACCCCTTCCTTTCTAAATTCCAATGAGGGGACAAGCCCCTATCTACTCTCCAATAAGTGCATGACACATGGGCAGATGTCCAAGGGTCAAAGGTTAATGTTTGACCAAAGTCAAAGGACAAGAATTAGTAGGTGATGGAAAATGGCAGGTGATGTCTTAAATTTATCTCATAAATTAAAACAACTCTTTCCTAATTTGGACAAGCTCCAATCAGACCAGATAAAGGTACCTAAGTGAGCACAAATATATTTGGCTCAATCAAAATAACTTTTAATGATGATAATGAAAAGGAGAATGTTAGGCTCAATCGTGTGCTAGCACGATTTTCTTGAACCTAATTGAATCTAATTCAAATCAATTGAACTAGGTTAGTCCAATTGACGATATCTAGATCTAAACCATTATTTGTGTGAGCTAGTTAGGTTCAATTCTATATGATAATGGGATATGTCATGATCTCCATCATCGACATCATCGAAACTCCTTTCAATGGATCAGAACTCTTCTGATTCAGACAACTAGAATGATCGATCATCTAAATCATTCCAATTGCCCCCAAAATCCACCAGTGACACCTAGCAGTATATGGTGGCAACCCATCAAAACTAAAAATGAACCTCTTGGTGTAGCTACTTGTGTGATTAAGTTCTTCTATCTTGAGTCCTGATCAGATTAGGGTTAAGGTGAACTCGTCAAACCCTAATTCTTATCATATGATTTAATCATTCGATTCAAGTTCGATGTGAAAATCTTAATAGAAATTCTTTCTATTATTTCACTCTCTGCCATGGCCATGGGCTTATGGACTTGATTCTCATGATCATCATAGGACTGCTCCTCATCCATCGAGGTAGATAGATTCCATCTTGATGCAATCCAATTACTACAATGAACATGCTATAGCCAACATACACCTCAAGGTTCCAAATGGCTAGGAGATCAAGTCATGGTGTAGTCAAACTATAGCACCCTTAAGGTGAACTACCGATGCACCTCAGGTCAAAGAATCAGACACACCACTGCAGCTTCGAGTCTGTCATCGACGAGAAGGTAGACTTTCTTACGACTACTCGAGGTGGTCACGCTCAGTGCCCTCATTCTCTAACGAGCAGTTGTACTCTCGCTTCGATATCTCTACACCATAGACTAAGACTCATCTACTATGAAGAAGCGATTGTATACTAACCTTCCAGATCAATCACCATCCTCATGACGATCCTACGGTCAGGAGCCTTTTATGAGTTAATAAATGAAAATTCATGTCTTAAATTTTCAACTCTTCTAAAAATATGAATTATCATTATCATTAACTCAAAGGATATATCACAGACACTAAATACACATATATGATAGAAAATAATCTATTTTATTATTTATAGTCAAAATTATAATTTTACTCTTAGAAGTGTATTATAAGTATCAGCCAATTTTGACTTCTAGGGCACACATATCTAACAAGAAGCTAGTACTAATGCTAGCCAAAATAAAAATTTAGAGGAACAGGTTAGTACTAAGATAACCACATAGAAAAATCTGAGTTAGGAACTAGTACTGATACTGGTTCCAGTTTAAATGAGATAGACATAGAAAAAAAGAGAATAGATGATTTACCTGAGACCTATAAACCAAAAGTCCTGTTCCCTTCAATCCTAGAAGCTGGTTCTTCTTACAAAAATCAAGAGGCATGTAATGAAGTGTCAATGGAGTTATTTAAGTAAGATCACATTAATTTACCTTCAGAATTAAATCCATCTTTAGACACCCTTCCAGTACCCAGTGCATTAAACTTAACTCCTAATTCAAAAACTCAATTCATGAGCATTTTAGAAAAACAAATAGGAGAAATTCTTAATAAACATGGGTTTGAGGATGGGATCATAAATTATGTCCCTAAAATTAATAATGATTATATCAATAATGAAATTATAAATCAACTTTCTAAGATTGGCAATCCAAAATCATTAGAATTTATCAATCCAATATTTGACACAGGATAGTAAGCTGCATTGTGTCTGGTTGAAGATGGTAAACTTAGCACTTGTTGGAAGACAACCCAATATTTTATTTTTTTTCATCTAATTTATTTTTTTAGTTTATTTTCTTTTTAGGACATGTTGAATAAGTTGGAGGGAGAGCCCAAATTCTCAAAGGCATGTGTTGGACCAAAAATATAATAAGTCAGGTGTATTATTTCATGTTCTTTATTACATTCTTTATTTTTTCTTCTCCATTGAGGATAATGTCGATTAAGTTGGGAGGAGAGAAAAATAAAAATTTTAAAATTTTAAGTCCTTAAAAAAGTTAGTATTTAGTATTTAGACATCTGATTATGCTTAAGAATTGAATCAAACTAAGCATTTTTTAAAAAAAATTGATGCACAGATTAGAGAATCAATGAGATATCGAAGAATCAAGTATTAAAAAAATTCAATAAAGAGTTAAGTCTGGAACATAAAAAGTTTTTTCTTTGAGCATTTTTAATTTTTTCTACTAGCATCAAAGAAAAGTCTATTTTTATGGGCTTGTATAGGATAACTATATGTTTCTTCATATAAAAAATTAAATAAAATAATTTTTAAGTACTTTTCACTAAGTAACCGAGCCTCTTTACCTAAGCAAGCATTGAGTTTCACGTCAAAAAGTGGGAAGGGCAAAGAAGCTCATTGTAAAGCTAGTCTTAACTCATAGCCTATTTGATTCAAGCTAGTAAGCCCAAAGGGTATTCTATACCTAGTGCCCTAAAGCCAACTGGTTTGGAAGTTATTGGCCCAAGACTCGCAACATGGATCAAATAGAAAGCTTAAGGGATTAAGACACTCAATAGTAGTACAACGTTAAAAAGAAAAAATATATTGATTTTCCATTGAGTAACTGGATCTCATTGCCTAAGTAAGTAATGATATTTGCATCAAAAAGTGGGCAATGCAAAAATAAAAATCAATAAATGAAGGGCGAAAGTAGCAATACACTTGCCTATATGAAAGTTTAGATAATTCAAAGATAAAGATAGGATAATTTAGAAAAAGTTTAGAAAAATCTAATGTTCTTTACTTAATTTTTTTATTAATAAGTATTAATATCTCAATGATATACCTCACTTATACTCTGCTAAATATCAATGACCATTTTGAAAACTACTTAGATAAAATTCGAAACTCTAAAGTTAAAAGGTATTTAAAATTAAATTCTTTCTTTACTCGAGGATGAGCAAAGCTTAAGTTAGGGGGTGTGATAAGTACCATAAATTCACCAATAAAAATATTAATTTATCAATTAATTTATATTAAATTTTAAGAATTAATGATCAATTTTTAAGAAATTCATATTTTTATTAATTAAAAAATTAATTAAAAAAATAATAATAATTAAAAAATAAAATTTTTAATCAATAGAAAGAGTTTATTTTCTTGATCACAACAAACTAGGTTTCACGCAAAACGAAGCTAAAACGGAGAAGATATAAATTTTTAAAGAAATAAAATAAATAAAAATTAAATAAAAAATAACATATGGCTCAGTCGGCTCAAGCCGCCGTGCCATATCAATCAGTGCATCCAAACACACCGAGCTAGGCCAACAAAGCCAGCATACTAAGCCAGCCATGCTAGCCAACTCAGCCACGAAAGCTGTTAGTCGGTCCACGATCCAAGCATGGACCGCCAGCTTAATGGAAACTAGCGAATCATGGAGCGACACGTAGTGGACCTAGATTCTTATAGAATTTACAGACAATCTATCATGGCTCATACGGCATTTCATTGATTCATTACAGTGTGCGGTGCAGTCGGTCCATGCGGTCCATGGAAATAGTAATTATGCAATCATGCGGCTGCGGTTGATTACGGTCAAGATTAGATGGTGGAGAAAATTTTCTACTTCAGACTTCATGTGGATCACCATCCAATGGCAACGCTCGATCCAGGGGATGATTTGATGGTGGAGGAAGCTTCCAACAATGATTAAGTTCATAGATCGCGATCTAACAGCCGAAACTCATTCATCAGGCGATAATCAGATGGCCAGAATCTATTTCGACTGAAATTGGGCTAATAAAACTCCATTTTTGATGGTTTTTGGACCTTTTGATCTAAATCCGATGGCCAAAATATAGGAAACTCAGCAGAATTTAATCAGGACTTCTTTTAATCTAATTTTTATTTGGATTTCTCCATATTTTGACGATCAAAGACCTCCTTAGTCCCACATTGCCTACAGAAAAACTCTCCAGCCTTCCAACACCTATAAATAAGACCCCAGACCTTCAGAATTGATAATCTTCAGCTAATATGAAGCTTTTGTATAGGGTGAAGCCAGGCTTTGAGTTAATGGCTACTTCGAGGGAACTGGTGTCGAGAGGAAAGCTGGACTTCTACACCATCTTTCCACCAATGCCAATACAAGATAAGAGATTAGACTATTTTATTTTATTTTTTTTCTTTTTAAATTTCATGTATTTAAATTCTAAAATTTTAATTAATGTAATTTTTTTTTATACTTTGATTTCAGCTCTTTATTTTTATTATAGTTTAATTTTTATACTTTAATTATTGCTCTTTTTTTTACTGTAAGTAGATGCTAAGATATAACTAGTAGATCTTAGTACCAAGTTTACTTTTTTGCATAATTTAATTTTTACTTCATAATTTTAATTTTTAATTTCTAACTTTAAATTTTATTTTTAAATACTTTTTTTTTTCTTTTCAAAAATCAAAAATTTTAAATCTAAAAATAGTACCTTTCCTATGGATTTGATCTGACTCACTACTATCTACGTATTCCTAATTATTTTAAGAAATTAGATTAAACTGATAAATACGGTGTCCTAACGACAACATCACATTCTTATCATCTTTCTAAAGGCTTTTGGGCCTTGTATGTGGATGGGTCATCCAATTCTTCAGGCACAGGCACTGGATTGATCTTGATAAATCCGAAAGGAGTCATTACCGAATACGCACTATGCTTGAATTTCTTGCAACAAATAATGAGGCCGAATATGAAGCTCTGATTGCAGGATTAAGGATAGCTAAAGAGTTGGAAGTGGATCGGCTTCAAGCTTACAGTGATTCCCAATTGATGGTCAGACAAGTTAGCTGTAATTATGAAGCTCGAGAGAAAGCCATAATAAAATATCTTGAGAAAGTGAAGAACTTGACTCCAGCCTTTAATAGTTTTAGTATTCGACATATTCTAAGAGCAAAAAATGTCAGAGCTGATCTTCTCTCTAAGCCGGCCGCATTAGCTCCCACCGAACTATCCAAGGAAGTCTTCTCTAAAGTTCTAAAATGTTCAAGTTTGGAAGAATCACAATTTGTGATGCAAATCGAGCATGAGCTAAGCTGGATTGACCTACTAGTCACTTATCTCAAAGATGGAGTTCTTCCTCATGATCCGAAAGAAGCTCGAAAATTAAGAAATCAAGCCATCTGGTACATTATGTATGAAGGCAAGTTATATAAAAAGTCATATTCTTTACCACTGTTGAGATGTCTCCAATCTACTGAGGCTGATTTTGCACTATGAGAAGTACATGAAGGAATCTATGGAAGTCATGTAGGGGCCAGATCTTTATCTCATAGACTACTTCAGTAGGTCTACTATTGGCTAATAATGTATCGTGATTCGATAGAGTATGTCAAAAAATGTGATCGATGTCAAAGACACACAAATATTCAGAGATAGCTAACTTCTAAGCTTACCCACCGAGTGCCCTATGGCCATTTGCATAATGAAAAATGGATATACTCAGGCCCTTTTCCATGGCATTCGGATAGTGAAAATTTTTCTAGTAGCAATTGATTACTTCATGAAGTGGGTTGAGGCTAAACCTCTGGCAAACGTCACTGAAGCTAAAGTACAGAATTTTATCTGAAAGTCAATTATTTATAGATTTGGTCGGTCTCGAATTCTCATAATAGATAATGGGCGATAGTTTGCTGGAGCAAAATTCATCGAGTTCTATGAGGACCTAAACATATCTCATAATTTTACATCAGTAGCTAGTTCACAAGAAAATGGTGAGACCGAGGTAACCAATAGAATCCTACTGCAAGGTATCAAAACAAGGCTTAAGAGAGCAAAAGAAACTTAGGTAGACGAACTCTATCATGTACTCTGGGCATATCGAACTATCCAAAGGCTGCCAACTAGGGAGACTCCATTCATCTTGGCCTTTGGAATGGAGACAGTCATCCCAATAGAACTTAAACTTCCATCGGCACGAGTTGTGGTATTCAATGAGCAGTAGAACTCACAAGATCTTAGGGCTAACCTTGACTTGTTGGATGAGAAAAGAAAAAAAGCTCAAGTTCGGATGGCAGCCTACAAGTAGAAAGTAGCCCGCTACTACAACTCCAAGGTTAGAGGCAAAGTATTCAAAGTGGGGGACTTCGTACTTTGGCATGTAGTTGTTTCACAATCCCAGAATCAAGAAAAGCTCGCACTAAGTTAGGAAGGCCCATATGAAGTTAAGAAAGTTGTCCGATTTGAAATTTATAACTTGAAGGAGCTCAGAGGGGTAACACTCCCACGATCCTGAAATTTGGAGAACTTACGAATGTATTATCAGTAATCTTACCTCAATAAAATTTTCTTATTTCAATATCTCTGTTCTTTGGTGTAAAATTATATAATGACAGAAAATAACTTAACCAAACTTCATTCCCGAACAAGGATGAAGACCTTTGATTATTTAAGATAGGAGGAGGGGGGAGATCCTTTCAATGACCCTTTTGTACCCCTACTGTTCTATTAGGAAGAGGAGGAGAACCTCATCCTAATATGAGCAAAACGAAGGCCTCCGATCATATAAGATAGAAGGAGGGGAGAGGCTCTTTCAATGGCCCTTTCGTATCCCTATTGTCTTGTTAGGAGCAGGAGAAGAATCTCATCCTAACATAAGTAAGATGAAGACCTTTGGTTGTTTAAGATAGGAGGAAAGAGGCTCTTTCAACAGTCCTTTCGTATCTCTACTGTCCTATTAGGAACAGGAGGAGAACCTCGTCCTAACATGAGTAAGACGAAGACATCCGATTGTTTAAGATAGGAGGAGGGGAGAGGCACCTTCAATGGCTCTTTTGTGTTCTTACTGTCTTGTTAGGAATAGGAGGAGAACCTTGTCCTAATAAGAGCAAAAACCAACCTCATCAGAAATAGGAGGAGAACCTCATTCTGACATGAATGAAGACCTCTAGTTACTTAAGATAGAAGGAAGACCTCACTCTAATAGAATTAAAAGTTGACCTCATCAGGAAGAGGAGGACCTTATCCTGATAGGGGACAAAGTAAAGAACAACCTTGTCGGGAACAGAGGGAGGACCTCACCCTGATAAAAGGGAGGGACAAAGCCAACTGTGTCAGAAATAGGAGCAGAACCCCATCCTGATATAGATGAAGACCTTCGATAGGAGGAGAATACCTACCAATGATTATTTTGATAAAAAATGAGGCGAAGAAAATGGCAAAAACAACAGACGATAAATCCATGCAAGACATAGGGACAATTGAGGAAAACTTCATTTTATTAAAACTGGAGTCTGTTACAAAGGTCCACAATACCATGTACAAGAAAAAGAGAAGAGAGAAAGAAAAAATAAACAAAGTCCTAAGAGGGCCCGAAATCTTCAGACTTCGGGCTGCCGATCCCTGCCATCGCCAAAGATTGCTTCAAGCTGATGATTTCTTCTTCAAGTTCTTTCCTCCTTGATAGGTTCTCTATGAACAACTTATCAGCTCATCAAAAATTATCCTTGGACTACCACAGCTGTCTTTTCAAGACTGCTGACTTGGCCTCAACATCTTTAATAGCTTGTTGCTCATAGGCCTTTGTATCTTCAGGTGTTGAAGCTCGGTCTTCTCCTTCTCGTACGATGTTAAAATATCATCGAAGGATTTTCTTAAAAAAGCAAGTTGTTCTGATTCTCTGGCGACAGCGACCTATTGACTATCAGTTAACTACCTATGGAGATGAGTCACTTTATCTCTAGCTGCCTTAAGCTCGTGCTCAAGTTTAGACATTTTCTCCGTCCAGCATACTTTGTAACTATTGTGCCAAGCTTCGGTATCCTAAAGTTGTTTCTAGAGCTCCAAAAATTTCTTCAACCAATCCCAGTCATACCACGCCTTCTCAGAAGACCATGGCGAGCTCCCTTCCAATAGTAGAATTTCTTTTGTCGCATTAAGTTTAACTTCAAGGGAGCTGGCTTTGGCTATTAATGACCAAGTCTTTTCACTGGCATGCTTTTTGGTCTCTTCAAGCTCAACTTCAAAATCTCTTTTCTTTCTGATATAATCCATAGAATCCTTTTTGTGCACTTAGCATAAGTGAGTAACCTCGATCATTAACTCTAAGCAGCTTTTTCTCAACTTTTGAAGTTCACCTTCAACTTTCATCAACTTCTTTTTCAACTGATGACTTCCTTTTTCAAGTTTTTAGCAATAGATTTTAAAGGGATGCCCTTGGATTGTAGCAGCTTCGAACAAAAAAGGAGGGTCAGGGCTTTGCTCATCATAGAAGTTCTGAATAACAAACACCACAATGTGAGTATGAAATTTAATTTACTTTCATTGCATTAACAAAATGTTTGAATACATTGAAAGAAAAAAAGAAAAAGTACAAGTCATCAAAAGTTTTCGACCTTGATCGATATAGTAGCAAATGAGGTCGGTATAGGAGCAGGTTCGAAGACCATGGCTGTAAGCTCAGGAACTTTAGGGGCAGGTTCAACGGTGGGAGAGGCAGCACCAGCATTGGAGGGATTGGCTTCTTCGCTTGATTCATCCATCAGAAGGTCAAGGTCTACCTTTGGGAAGTTCTTTGCGATCCTCCTCATGTGGATCTCAAATCCTCCCAGAAAAGCTTTCTGGATGAAAGCAATCTTGATGTCTTTGATTGCACGGAAAGACTTAAAGGTTTTGATAGCCCGCTCTCTCTCAGCATCGATCTCCTCTTCAGCCTTCTTCCTCTTGTCTTCTGGTAGAGTTAAGACTGCCTTCAACTCTATTGAAATCTCCTCTTCCCTCCGTAATGCCTCCCGAAGGTGTTCGACTTTTGCAACTTGTATCTCTGAGACCACCTTCAAATAGTCGACCTCAGCTCAAACCCTTTCGATCTCCACCCAAGCCTCTTAGGGGGCCTTGAAAGTCTCGACCTGGCAAATATCAGCTACCTTCGAATGGGCAAACAAATAGTGCCCCAGCTATAGAACAAAAAGAAACCAGGTTAGAGCCTTGAAGATACATCCTACATTCAATCAAGTTTGGAGAAGTTGGTTATCTCTAGATAAGTGGCAAAGGATTCATCAAACCTCTCTGCATTCTCCTTTCGGACCATTCTATCGATGATGTGTGGGAGAATGCTGCCCCACATCAAAGAATGGATGACCTCCCGATCAACCAAAGAATCCTGCTCCTGACCAGAGCTCTCACCTTCACAGCGTCCAACCTTCCTCTTGACTTTCTTGATGGTGGCATTTTTCTCCTTCTTCTTCCTCTTCTCCATGACTCCCCCCCCCACTCAAGAGATATGGTGGGAGTAGCTTCATCAGGTATGGCCAGACTTGGTGCCACCATGATAATTTCTAGGGTGGGCACTGCCTGGATTGGCATGGTCAGGACTAGCTCTTCAGCACGAGCCCTCTTCAAAGGTTCCCCAGCGAAGCTGCCCTTCCTTTTAAGGAACTAGATCTCCTTTGTCAAGCTATTTTGCTCTTCAGGAGTCATTTTCATGGTAGAGAAAGTTAAAATCAAAAAAAGAAAGAAAATAATGTACAATTGGTAGGTCCCAGAGGACTACCTATTGGGTCAAGAGGACTGAGACCAAGGTTAAATAAGGTCTGATCATCTAGGAGTTTGGAAATTGGGGAAGCTGGATAGTTCTTTAGTCTGTCGACCAAGTCTTGATCTTCTTTCTCAAGTTTGAAAGCTTGGTGGATTGAATCTCTTATTTTGCCCCAAGAAGAAAGTCCTAGTTCTAAGGAAGAACATGAAACAAAAAAGAATTTCTCCTTCCAGTTGTGAATGAAAGAAGGGGCACCCTTAAGCAACCCCTTCTTGCCGAACTAGAAAGAGACATACCATCAATCTTTGGTGGTGGGGTGATATTTGAAGGTGAAGAAATTATGGAATAGAAAAATGGTAGGTTGGACATCGGCTATAATGCACAAAGAGACAAATTCTATGGCAAACCTAAGTGAGTTTGGCACCATAGCGGTAAAAAAAATATTTAAGAACCTAAACAAGTTGATTACAAAAAGAGATATGGATAGCCGGAGTCCTGCACGGAGGGTTTCAACATACAAATAAGTTTGGCCTGAAGGAGGAAAGTAGGCTCGGTTGCTAGGATCAGAAAGTTTGAGCTAATATTTAGAAGGGATTCTGAACTAGATCCTGATCAAAGAGAGGTCTTCATGCTGAAGTCTACGGAGATGGTATCGAGAATGAATGGAGGTCGGGACACTTCTATAGGTTTGGGGTCCTTATGGGATGGATCCATCAGTGCTAGATGAGCCAAACCCTTGGAACAAGTTGACCAAGATCCTTTGGTGGACATATGGATTAAACTAAGTTGGAAAAACCCCCAAAAAATCAAGAAAAATAAGACTAAAAACTTTCCTAAAGAAACCAAATGGACGAAGATACCAAAAAATATAGGAATAATTAGCAGGAGGGTTTAGGGACTAACCTCAATCGATGAGGAAGAACAAAGAGATGGCAAGCTTAATGAAAATCGAATGGAAAAAACCCTGAGAATCGAGGGAGATGATGGAAGACACTGGTACTCTGGAGCTGGAAGGAGATGAAGATCAGAAGAAAAAGAGAGGAAACCCGGTTGAACTAAAATCCTAAAAGAAGAAGATGAGCTTAAGTATCCGCAAGAGTTCGAGGCAGTCATGATTGTAGGTCTTCACTGACCAACCTCAGGTTGATATGTATCCTATTCATCATGGTAGAAGATTAGCAATGGACAGAATCATAATTATGTCATACCATGGGCAGCGCTTCAGTGAGAATTTCAAAAATTGTCTTTTCAAATCACCTCAAATTTAAGCAGTTTCAGCGCTAGCGTGGTAAATGCTAAAACTTCCTTTCCAACAAGCGCGAGGGCAGAAAAGGACTTCGGCATTCATATTTCTTTACTTCCTTCCTTCAAATTAAGAACTCGGGAGTAGGGGGCTTATGTTATGGGTAAACCCTCACCTGCCGAAGTCTGATAGGATGCCAGATCTTGGGGTGTCTTCGCCTGGCGACAACAACTGTGACCAACTTCAACCAATGAAGAATTCTTGCTTAGCACCAAGACCACAGACCTCCAACTTGGACTTGCTAGTTGACTTTCTCTATTCTGATCGCCAGCTTTTTTAGAGAACTCTAGAACCTATAAGACATTATGAGTTTCACCTAGACAAACTTGAACAGTGATGACAGTCCTCTAAGCAATTAAGTATTCAATCTCAGTGCAATATGGCCTGGCCGGCATTGAAGCTGCTCGAACTCCTTTCCAACTAGAACTTTCCTAGGCTTGCACCAAGAACCTTGAATGTGCAAGCAAAAGGACCTCATCTCCACTTTATTAACCTTTGGATGGCCTTGAAGATAGTTGAGCTTCAAAGGAATGGATGAGCTATAAAAGTATCATAATCGTCCACCCATCACAACCACCAACCAAGCCCTCGTTGGTTGATCTCCTCCCAATCGTTGGGAATGTTCCTTCCAGCTGAATTCCTGGTCGTCACCCAAAGGACTCCTTCCAATCGAGCTTCTCTCCATTGTCAGAAGGACCTCAGCATCAATCCTTAATATCGCGAATACCAGTCAGTGCACGGACAATCTTAGAGACATCCAAACCTCTTTTCAATTACTATCTCCTCCAAGCCGGACTCCTTCAGCCTTTCAGACTCCTCCAGCAGATCTTCTTCCGAATGACCTTCTCTAATCAGACTCCATCTGGATGATCTCCACCAGTTGTCCTATTTCTGGATAACCTCCCCCAGTCAAATTCTCTTCTAGATGAACTTCTTTTAGTAGCCAGGCAAGCTCCCTTCAATCAACCTTTTTTTGGTCAACCTCCTTTCGGTCAACCTTCTTCCGACCACCCGGATGGACCTCATCGTTTGCATGAATCAAGCTACCAAATCAGTACTAACCAACCCACCTACGGGCGACCTTGAAGGAGTCCAAACTTCTCTGAAAATGTTATGGCTCGAAGTTCTTCACTACTAACACTTATCTGCTCCCTCTGAACTTCAATTATTAAAACCCAATGGACTAGCACATCACGACAATGGACACCATCCTCCATAACAAACTCCACATGGTCTCAAATGACCTACTACTAGATAGTTATAACTATCACCATCTATTTATTACAAACTCCATCTATAAAAGGGACCCTCCAGATATATTTTTCTTTAAGCTCTCTTTTTCTTCATGATACTCTGCTACTTTCTTTTCTGAGCACTCCATTTTTATTGGGTAGAAGAATTGACTTGATCATTAGAGGGTCCTATCGGAGTCACCACCCCCGACTTCAGATAGGACTTCTATTTTGCAGATCCTCGATGGCGACCTCATCTTCTTTGACTCCAGCTCTATTCTAGCATCAATCAGATTCTGCACCAATAATTTTGAAAGAGATAAGAAATGGCCTCACAAGATTTTGAGATACTTTTCATTAACACCAAGACTTCAAAGACTTTATTAGTCATCGAAGATTGCAAGGTGATGAGATGGCATCATGAGATGAGAATTTCTAAGGATAACATCATTTGTCATCCAGCAGACTCTATAATTTGGAGGGATTTGATAAACAATATCATTAATTTTCTAGTGACCCATGCAACATTCGTCTTGGCCTGGCATCTAATAGTTTCAATCTATTTGGGAACATGAGCAATGCTTATAGTATGTGGCTAGTTATGTTAATGCCGTACAATGTTGCACCATGACAATATATGAAAGAGCCATTTATATTTTTATCATTACTTAATCTTGGACCTAGAGCTCCTGGTAATGATATAGATGTTTATTTGTGAACCTTAATCGATGAATTAAGAGAACTTTAGGAGATTGGTGTTATAAGATATGATTTAATTAGTAAAAATTTTTTTTGATTGCATGCGATAATAATATGGATAATTAATAATTTTTTAGCATATGGCAATCTATCTGGATGGAGCATAAAAGGATATTTGGTATGTTCAATTTGCAATGGTGATAACTACTCCAATAGACTAAAGCATGGAAGAAAAATTGCCTATATGGATTATCGTAGGCTTTTACCATCTAATCATTCTTGGAGAATCCGTCAGAATCAATGATTCAATGGAAAGTCAGAGATGCATGGACCACGTTGTATGATGAGCGAAGATGACATATTGGCACAAATAGAGGCCATTGGTAGTGTTAAATTCAGCAAAGTTTTTGGGGATCGCAAGCAAAAGTGTAATGAATCAGTGTTGAACTAGATGAAGCAAAGCATATTTTTTGAATTACCTTATTGGCAATATCTCCTTTTGGATGTCATGCTTATAGAGAAGAATATTTATGATAATATTATTAGAATACTTCTTAACATCAAGAAAAAAATAAAAGATAATCCAAATTCTCGACTAAACATGAAAAGAATGAGAGTATGGTATGAGTTGCATTTGGTGCCTCATAATGGTGGAAAATTCTTAATAACTACTACAAGTTATACATTATATGACGATGAGAAAAAAAATTCTATGAGTGGTTAAAAACTGTAAAGTTTTTTGATGGTTTTGCCTCCAACATTTCAAGCCGTGTGAACTTGAAAAATGGCAGTATCTCGGGTAAGAAGAGTCATGACTTTCATATTATGTTGCAGCGTCTTATACCTATTGTGGTGTGTGGCTTCTCCATTGTAAAGGTATAGAATGAACTTATTGAATTAGGTATTTTCTTTCGAGAATTATGTTGTCAAAAACTTCAAGTTAATATACTTGAGAAGCTTCAATCAAATATTGTCCTATTGCTGTGCAAGCTGAAAAATATTTTTTCACCATCATTTTTCGATATTATGGTATACTTGGCGGTCACCTTCTAAGGAAGGCTTTGCTTGCCAAGCCAGTTCAGTATTAATAGATGTATCCTATTAAATGATAATAATATTATAAAAAAACTAATTTTTTTACTTAATTTACAATCATAACAAAAAAGTAATTATATTTTTTTATATTTTTTATCTTTTTGTATGTGTAGATTCTTATATAAGTTGAAATAATATGTGCGAAATAAGACATGTCCAGAAGGATCAATTATGAAAGTATATATCTCCACAGAGTATCTTACATTCTCTTCGATGTACCTTGATAATGTGGAAACACGGTTCAATCATGAAGAGTGCAATGCAGATAGGGAGTAGGCTGACATTGAATCTACATTATCTATTTTTAAGATTAATGTTCATCCCATTAGTGAAAGAAAGTACAAACATATAGACATAGAAGAGCGCGAGCTGACTATGCATTTCGATGTATTAAATAATTATGAAGAAATCCATCATGTTATGGAGTAAGTATCTTTACATAATCAACATTACATACTTTTCATGAGGTAAAATAAATAATAAGCATGTATTTATTATAGAGAGCATGAGATATATTATTCCAATAAAATAATAGAGATATTGAGGGATGACGTCAAAAAGAGTTCGCAGCTTGGTTCAGACACGTGTAAGCACAATAACAGTTTTATTTAATTTTTTATTACATATAATGTACATGAAGATGATTTATTTTAACTTATATGTATGTTATTATAGATGATGTTAATATATCATAATAAAGAAGATGGTGCAATTGAAGAATTATATGATTTGGCATGCCACCTCGATCCTAGGGTTTCATGTTATAGCTCATGTATTGTTGGTGGTATAAGATTTCATACAAGGAAGCTTGATATGCAACGACGGACTCAAAATAATAGAATTTTGATATTGAAAACTAATAGAGATAATGAGATTGAATATTATGGTTTCTTTTCCAATATTATATAGTTAAGATATGGGTCAAAATGATTTGTTTATCTATTTAAATGCCAATGGTGGGATATCAGCAATAATAGGATGGGTATTCTTAAAGATGTATACTTCACAAGCATCAACTTTGTGAGCACATGGTACCAATCTGATCTTTTCATACTCGCTAGTTAGGCAAAGCAGGTATTATACCTAAAAGATATGAGATATAAATGTGAATGGCATATTGTACAAAGGATTGCACCAAGGGATGTTTATAACATATATGTTTATTCCGAGATAGAAATAGATGAGGATTTCTTTCAGAAGAAATAAAATATAGCTAACTTGGGACAGTACATTATCAACATTGAAAACACATCTCCTCTGATTAGGGATGACGTGCAATCCGATAATATTGATGTTAGTGAATTAAATCTAAACATGTTAGAGGATTATGATGATAATGATAACAAATTTATAAATGATGATGAAGAAGATTATACATTGGTAGATTATGATGATAAAGATATTGATAATCCTCTTGATGAAGCTACAGACATTGATTGATAATACATAACTTTTCAAGAAACTCATATATCTTAAATTTCATATATCATATAGTATTGATGTAATTTTTATCAATATTAATCCATCTCTAATATGTTGTTTGATATAGACATGGAACCAGGAGGATGACCCCAAAGGGGAGGCCCATAAGGAGATGTCGGTACATTAGCTTCTCAGTAGTGGTCTCTTGATGATCAGGCAATCACATTAGCCACTCCAAGATGATTTTACATATTATAGTTATTTGTATTTAATTTGTTTTAATTTTTTATTATTTATAAATAACTAATTTTAAGCTATGCCACTAAGAGGATGATCTGATGGAGGGACCAATATGGAGATATCAGTATCTCTTCATCTTAGTAGCACACTATTGAGGCTGGCACATCATCTCATACCACAGGTTGATTTTACATATTATAAATTTTTATATTATAGTTTCTTAATTTTATCATATATAAATAACTGATTTTAAGCTTTTTATTTTGCTGTAGCTACTGATATTATGATTAGGTGGACACCTGGAGTGCCAAAAATGAGAAGCTGGAGGAGTGGAGGAGGGCACATCCTGAGGAGAGGATGAGGTTTGTCATCCCATCGGGATATATCATATCACTAGAGCACCACATCAGCGATCCATATGTGTGCGAGGTTGGTATTATTAACCATTCGTATGCTCTCCTAACGTTGTCTGATTTGTGCAAAGTTATGAGACCACAGCAGTAGGTCCTCCTTGACCATTTGCAGGTAACTAAATATAAATTATATTATAGTTTTTAAATATAAATTCTTTTATTTATTTATATTTATTTGATAATTATTTAATTTTTATTTTTTGATAAATCTCATATATTATATGTTATTTTTACTGCATGACTTTGATATTTAGGAGATTGATACCCCTTATGTGTGGGAGGCTATCTTTTGGTATATAGGGAGATTGCTTAGAGGATTCAGATATGAGCTCCATAGCCACTGAAAAGAGGTCTTCCATGCACGTGAGGTAGTAGTGGCACATGAGACCCTGCACAAGAGTGTATCATGCCCTGACTGGTATCTCTTCTACACCAGATACGAGGATCCTGCATATCGGGTATAACTATTATATGTAATAAAAATATTGGTTATTGAATTGATATGGTATTGTAATATGTCCACTAATATCTTGATTGCATTTTACTTATTAGACCTTTTGCAAAAAGACCTCATAGAGTAGGTCAAGGCTCATGGTGATGCATTATGGTGGATCGAAGTCATTTACACAGTATCAGTATGAGCTGGTAAATATACATATATACATCTTTAATGATTTATTAGAATATGTATGTGTTTGTATACTTACATTTATAAATTTTAAAGGAACATCGAGATAGGATAGTTGTTCGAGCAAATAGACATCTATTAGAGGACCCATCATCGAGCGACGGGCGAGTGGCTTCTCGAAACTAGGGAGAGACATGTAAGTATTAATTGATTAAGTTCTATTTCAATTTCATTATAAAGTTTAGACTTTTGATTATATTTTTTTTCTTTTTTAATTAGAACCGTATGATGGAGATACGATCCCAGCCCCCAGTTGAGAGCTCTATCCCATCCATAAATGACGATATCTGTGATGAGGTGCTCGGTAGGAGGCCTAGCTATGTTATTGGGTTGGGATATGGAGTTGTGGTCCCTAGCTTCTCTCAAGCAGCATATGTTTCTTATGATGTTCGTCTGCATGAGGTGGAGAGGAGACATGCTGAGATCGAGAGGAGATATCAGAAGGAGATAGCAGACCTACGGTGGGCCAATGTCGAGCTTTCATCCTAACTTGCAGCATTTGAGGTGAAGCTCGATGAGTTATGTCACTGTATGCCTCCCCCATCAACTTTGAATGTTCCTGTTGATGCTTATGATTAGGACTCTATCAATGATGATGGATGTCCTCTATGATCGGTATTATTTTATATTTATATTTAATTAATATATTTTTATCATTTATATTAGATAATTAGTTTGCTAACTTAATTTTTTAATTTAATGCAAGTCTATGATATGTCGCTAAACATATAGGGTTTTATTTTGTTTTGATTTTTTTTTATATGATATCCTTTATGATTGTATATATCTTTTACATTGGTTGTATGTACGATATTTTGTATACATACATGATTTTATATGGATGTTTTATAGTGAATGAATTTGATTTTAGCATGTATTTATTTGTTATATGGATGTTATATTATGTTCATTTGTCCATAGGTTTTAAAAAATTGGCATAAATAAAATTATTTTTTTTGATAAAAATAATTAGCAATGAAAAGAAAGCATAGGTAAAGAGTTCTAGTGTTGCAAAATTAACGTCAGTAAATTCAAATAACCATTGGCAAATAGCATGCCACCATGCCACTTTTAGCCATGCTTAATAATTAGCGATGCAAGTTAACATCACAAAATATTTGCTAATGCATAACAAACATAAGTAAATCCAAAGTAATCATCGCCAAACAACATGCCAGCATGCCACCTTTAGCCATGCTTACAATTACCGACATAAGTTTACATCGCAAAGTATTTGCCAACACAAAGTAAGCATAGGTAAATCCTTTTCTAGCGACGTAAACCTTGCATCGCTAGTAGCTTATCGATGTTGCCCTTGAATCACAAAAAAGCTTTTTTCCAATGTTTATTTAGTGTAGGTAAATAATTTATTTACCAACATAAGTTTTTATCAGTAAAATTTTTTTTATCCATGTTTATTTTGCTTGGGTAAAAGTCCATATTGCTGATGATTATTTTATATTATTAAATATATATTTTTTGGTGCCTATTTTATGTAGATAAAAATAATCTCCGACGTTTATTTTAACATCAGTAAAACTTGCTTTTTTTGATAAAAAATTTTTAACGTCAGTAAATAGAATCAATAATGACACTTTTGCCGACAGATTTTTTCTGATGCATTTTATGTTGGTAGATGTAATTAGTGATATTTTTTTAGGATTTAGCTATGCTTTTGTTGTATAGCTAATTATCATTTTTCTTGTAGTGCAATGATCTCTCCTTTCTAGTTTTCTACTTGTTGATGGACATGATAGAGAGAGAAAGACAGAAAATTCATGGCAGGTCAGTTACTTTTGTCGCATTTAACATGAGCATGCTCACTGTAGGATGCGGTCCATCAGTGGATGGCCGCTCTTAAGGATGGACGACCATGAAATTTAATCATATATATATAATTATATTTTATGACCATCCATCCTTGAGGGTGGCCATCCACTGATAGACCGTACCATATGTGTGCATCTATATATATAACCATAGTCTATGAAGGAGTATTGCGATATTGCCAGCTTAGCAAGTTAAAACCTTCCTAATGCGCCACATGTCCCTACAAAGCAGTTTTAAAGGTTAAAGATATTCGGCCACTCGAAGCTACCTACCTACATAAAATATATAGAAAAATCTAGGAAAAAGCATCGGAGGGGGCCTCATAGTTGCAAGGAGGTAGTCAGCAGTGGACGAGGTGGGTGGAGAGGTCATGGTCGGAGGAGAGGACAAGGCAGATGATGTGGGCATGGCCCCATCACCACCCATGGTTGCCGGCATACTCTTTGTCTTCCTCCTCTACCACCCTAGCTCATGACTATCGGAAGAGGAGGTGATCGGCGAATGAAGGGAAGAAGAACTATCGGTGCCAGAGAAGTGCACATAAAGGACCACCTTGAACCACTCATAGACCCATTATGGAAGGGATAGATCGGGATTGGCCAGGGCAGGACCACCGGGGGTGTGCCTAGGAACTTGAAAGGGTTCCCCAGCTCTTTGGTGGGGTGGCACTCATAGTCAATGTTGAGGATCACATCGGAATCACGTTCATTAGGAAGGAGAGGGGTGCAGAGGTCATCATGGGCTCCTCCATCGGAGCTCGTGAAGTGAATCTTGGGGAGGTAAGAAAAGATGCTGAGACAAGGACGATCAGAGATAGAGAGAGAGGAGATGAGGAAAGTTCGAATAGAATAAATAGTGATAGTGGTTTATTTGGTTTTTTCTCCATCATGTAGTGGTCCAATCCGATGGACAAGAACATGTCCAACAGCTGAATCTCACCCTCCTCCTTCGAGACCACCATATCCCCCTCTAATTTTTTTAGAGATAGGTGGATGAGGGGCTAAGAGAGCAAAAGAATGATTGGACAATATTACATCACTAGTGGTTTATTTGGTTTTTTTCTCCATCGTGTGGCTGTTCAATCTGATAGATAGGAACATGTCCAAGAGCTGCACCTCACCCTTCTCCTCTAAGACCACCATGGCCCCACTGATTCTTTTTAGGGATAGGTGGATAAGGGGCTAAGAGAGTGGAAGAATGATAGAACAATATCACATCAATTACAAAAGGACAATATCATACTTTAGTTCTTAGTTGAATCAAATTTTATTAACCTAATTTAAGACTACCTATTGGTTAAATTTGTATCTTTTATAAAATATTTAATTAATTTTGTTTAATTAATTTAAGATAGATATTTCATTTATTCAATTTGACTATTGTTCACGTGAACCAATCTGACTTGGATTTATGTAAACCATAAAAGATTAACATGTGATAGAATATAGAAAATATAAACTGACGAAGCAGTAAGGGTCATGCCTCAGATCCGGAGGATCAAATGGAGACCCAAAGGGTCCCCTGTTTCAGTCTAAGACCCCCAAGAAAAAGGAAGTAAAAAAGAAAAAAAAGAAGAGAAAAAGGAGAAAAAGAAGAAAAGGAAAAAAAGAAGAGTGAGAATTTCTCTCTCTTCCTTCTTTCCCTTCATTGAGTTTGAAATCTCCATCTTCTCTCTCTTGAAGTCCAACTTTCTCTCTCTATTTTCTCTTTCTAGAATTATCTCTCTAGGATGATTTCTCTCTCTAAGATCAATCTAATGGACTTCTGGTAATTTTGATAGAGCATAGTGAAGGGTCCTGATTTGCAGTCGCTGAACAACATGCCAATACTGTTGGGTTTGGTATGCAGAGCGGAAGCATGAATTTCAAAAAAAAAAATAATGAAATCATATAACCAAACCCAAAATCTTAGACCACCTTATTAGAATTTAAATTATATAATATATATTTATAACATAAATGAAGGTATTGGAACATACCTCTGATCACTAAACTCCAACTTGACCTTGATCACCAGTAACAGTTCGTCAGAGTCCATCAGGTACCCACATATTCACCCTCCAACATTGATCCACACAGGATCTTGATCAAGACACTAGCACCTTTATTTATTTTAATTAAAATTCTTATGATAAGAACTTTAATTATTTGGATAGAACCTTTTCTACCCTTTTTTCCTACCCTTTCTTATCTTTCTTTTTTTTTCTTATCTTCCTTTGCAATCTTCCTAAGCCCTTGTCCTAAAGCAGACCTTTTGTCCTTAATTAGTACTTATCTTAATAAAGGAAGGAAGAAAGAAATTGAACAACTATGGAGAGTGGTAAGAAAGAAAGAAGAGTTCTTAAAAATCACTTGACACTACGGAGTGCGCCCCTATTTATAATGTATGTAGGGGTTCCACCTCAATTTTCTTATGCGTATTCCTATTTAAAATCTCATGCCCATTAACCTATCTCATGCTTCTTCAGAAGAAATTGCCATGTGGAATACATAGAATTGTTACAAAGAGGTGCCTTAAAGTAGAAGGACTCTTCGTAAAATTTCTTTATAAGTTTCTTCTGAAGAGTCACAAGACTTCAATATGTAGTGCCATAAATCAAGGACTGAGATCAGACTTAGAGGCCATCTAATGACCTTCAAAAGGTGTACCAAACAACAAGTGGGAATGGAGATAAGGTGTGGAAAAATCAAAAGGCCAAAGGGCCTTTGACTTGGTCCAAGAGGAGCCTACAAGCAAGGGGGCAGCAAAGACTCTTTGGTTATCCAAAAACCTAATAACCAATGAAGAGAATAATTAGCAGAAGGACTCTTCTACGCCCTCTCTTCATCTGAAATCACATAACAAAATTTACGTCAAAAAAAATAGGAAGGAAGACTTTGGCGTCAGAACATATCCATGTGCCACATGTCCCTAGCACATGGACCAAATCCCACGTGCAAAAGAAAGAGAGTCTCTGGCATGTGGATGGCTTATTTATGACACCCAATCCCTTGGTCAGCAAGCCAAGGGTCAACCCAATCAATTAGCCAAATTCAATTTGACTCAAATTGGATTTAATTAGCCCAAATTGGAACCTAATTTGAATCCAATTCGAATCTAGGTGCCAGGGTTTGCAATATGTGCTAGCATATTCAACCTACAAACATGATCTAATCTAATTAGATCCTTGATCAATTTTCTTTTGTGTGTAATCTATTGGATTCCACATCTAGCTAGCAGTGGATTCGGGTGCAATTTGACCTAATTTTGTTAGAACTTAACCAAACTAATTTATATCAAAACTTGCTAACCCGATTTGATCAATTAGAACTCTTTCTAATTAACAATCAAATTAAACTCTTTAATTCGATTGAATTTATAAGATGAGATTGATGTCTAGCAATGTATCATGTCTATCTAGAAGATATGGAATTTTGATGGAAAAACCAAAAATATCCTGCAGTGGAAAGTTACCGTGCAACAGGATCCTTCAATCACTCCGCATCCCGAATATGACTATGGATATGGAATCATGTTAAAACTATTTTCATATTCATTTTGCTTCCAATCATATGATGATGATTCGATTAATGAAATATTAGAAATCATTTCTAATTTTTATCATGCTTTGATCAAAGTCTTCCTAAACCATCATTCAATTGAAGCAAGTAGAATGCAAGCTCTTCTTACTAGGAGTGATCGATTCCTTAGTGACATACTCATAACCTCCATATATAATCCACCATATCCAAATCATCTCGTACATGACTAAGTCATGAATGACTATAAACCAAAATATGGATTCATGCATACAAGGTTCTATGGTAGTCTTAGGTTAAAAGATTACATGCACAACTCCCACTATGAGAACTATCTATTGGCATGTAGATAAGACTCCATTAGATGTTCTTGAATTGGATCAATTCAGTGAACTCATTCTCTAATGAGATCCACATCCTTGTATTAGTATCATACATAAGTGATAGTGAGATCAATCATCCTTACATCAAGCATACATAGGATGTGCTAGTCTTTTCGAAAATATTGATCTCCAACTCAATATTCCATCGACTAGGAATATTTTAGATTAGAGTTTCGAGGTTTTAGGTCTCACAAGTATGATCTCATCATAACCCTATAACCACAGTCCTAATTTATGGAGTTCATCATAATCTTAAATAAATAATTAAGATGCAACATACAATGAAATAAAATTTCTTTATTTATTTGAAAATGTCATTACATGAGTTTGGAAGACAAAAGAATAGCCCATCAAAATATAAATTTCGATTGGCTTAGAGGCATATTTCTTTGAATCTTCCACTTGTACTAAAGCCAATCACCTTTATATTTTAATCCCATACAATCAAGGTGACGATCGAACTGTTGTTGTGGTGAAATCTTAGTGAATGGATCTGCTATGTTGTTCTTTTTGTCTACTCATTCAGTGACAACATCTTATCTCTTGATTATTTCATGAATGAGGTGGAAGCATTCAAAATATGCTTGGATTTATGATGAGACCTTGGTTTCTTTGCTTGAGCAACTACTCTAGTATTATCATAGTAAAGTGATACTGGGTTCTCAATTTCAGGAATAACACCCAATTCAGTGATGAACTTCTTCATCTAGATAGCTTCCTTGGTGGCTTCACTTGTAGCTATGTACTCTATCTTAGTTGTTGAGTCAGCTATAGTTGGCTGCTTGGTACTCTTCCAACTCACTACTCAATCTTTTAGAGTAAAGACATATCCTGAAATGGATTTACTATCATCTAGATCTGATTGAAAACTAGAGTCAAAATATCCTTCTAGTTTGAGATCAGATCTACCATTTGCTAGAAAAATATCTTTAGTCCTTCTCAAGTACTTAAGAATATTTTTCACAACTTTCTAATGATCCTCTCCTAGATCAGCCTGAAATCTATTGGCTATGCCTAAAGCATAAGCAACATCAGGCCTGGTACATAACATGACATACATTATTGATCCTACAGTCGAAGCATAAGGAATGGAACTCATTCTATTTCTCTCTTCAGGTGTCTTAGGAGACATCTTCTTAGAGAGATGTTTGCCTTGACTCATGGGTAAGCAACCTCTTTTACACCCATCCATACTAAACCTTTTCAGTATTAAGTCAATGTACCTAGATGGGGACAAGCCTAGCATCCTCTTAGATCTATCTCTATAGATCTTTATACCTAGTATATAGGATGCTTATCCCAAGTCTTTTATGGAAAACTTATTTGATAGCCACAACTTGATCGATTACAATATTGGGATATCATTCCCAATTAGGAGTTTGTCATCTACATACAGAATCAAGAAAACTATGGTACTCCCACTAGTCTTCTTATACACACATGGTTCATCCACATCTTGATGAAGCCAAATTCTTTGATTGTAACATCAAAATGGATATTCCAACTTCTTGAAGCTTGCTTCAATCTATAAATAGATCTTTTAAGCTTGCATACCTAATTTGGTCTCTCATTTGAGATAAATCTCTTTGGCTATGACATGTAGACCTCCTCCTCAAGAAAATCATTAAGGAATGCTATCTTCACATCCATTTGTCATATTTCATAATCATGGTATGCTACTATTGCAAGCATAATCCGAATAGATTTGAGCATGGCAATAGGTGAAAATGTTTCATCATAATCAATATCCTATTCTTGCCTAAAACCCTTAGCCACTAATCTGACCTTATAGGTTTCAACTTGACCATCTGCTCCAATCTTTTTCTTATAGATCCATTTGCACTTAATAGGGTTCACACCCTTTGGTGCATCCACCAAAGTCCATACTTTATTGGTGTATATGAAGTCTATTTCAGATTGCATGGCAGTCAGCCATTTATCTGAGTCCCAACTCACGACAGCTTCCGTATAGGTTAGAGGTTCATCATTCTCAATGACTTGGGCTTCATTATTCTCAATAATAAATCCATACCTCATAGGTGCATATCACACTTTATCAAACCTATGGATTGAAGTTGTGTGTTCTGGTTCTCTCTTATTTATGTTTTTATTTTCTTGAGAAATATCTATTTATTTTTCTTGAACTTCACTAAGTTCAATATTTCTCCTACTGCCTCTTTCTAGAATGGATTCTTTCTCCATGAAAGTGGCATGCCTACTTACAAATACCTTTTGTTCAGTAATATGGTAGAATAGATATCCCAAACTATCTCTAGGATATCCTACAAATAGACATCTATCTACTCTAACATCAAGCTTATGTCCAATTTTTTTTTTACATATGCTGGACAACCCCATATCTTAAGATACTTAAGATTAGATTTTTTTCTTCTCCATGTCTCATATGGAGTGCTAGATACAGACTTAGAAGGTACTCTATTCAAGATATATACTGCGTCTCGAGGGCATGACCCCAGAAAAAAATAGATAATTCTGTGAACCACATCATGGTTCGTACCATATCTAATAAGGTATGATTTTTTCTTTCAGCTACACCATTTAATTGCAGTGTATAAGGAGGGGTCCATTTAGAGAGAATGCCCATTACTTTAAGATAGTCTAGAAATTCACTAGACAAGTATTCTCCTCTTCGATCAGATTGAAGGATTTTTATATTCTTTTCAATTTATTTCTCGACCATACTTTGATACTCTTTAAATTTATCAAACACTTTAGATTTATATTTCATAAGATACACATATCCAAATCTAGATAAATCATCAGTGAATGTTATAAAATAAGAGTATCCGTCTCTAGCCTGAGTTGTCATAGGACCACATACATCTATATGTATAAGTTTTAATAACTCACTTGTCCTTTCTCCATGTCTACTAAATTGAGTCTTGGTCATTTTATCCAAGTGACATGATTTACAAGTTCCTAATGATTCATAATCATAAGGATCAAAGAACTTTTCTTTATATAGCTTGTTAATCCTAGTCTCACTAATATAACCAAATCGATAATGCCAAAGTAAAGTATTGTTTATGTCTTCTCTCTTACATTTTTTATTTTCATCAACATAAAAAATATTATCATCCAAACATAGAGTCAACAAGCCATTGTTAAAAGTGCCAGAATATATTATTTTATTAAAAAATTTGATCAAGCAACCATTGCTCGTTACATCAAGACTATAATCTTATTTTAATAACAAGGGTATAGATACAATATTTCTAATCATCTTAGGCATATAATAATAATTTGTCAGTTCTAAGATCTTTTTAGAAGGTTACTTCAATATATTTGTCCCTACAGAGTCCGCTTGGATTGACTCTCTTCCAGTACCGTAGAGCATGAAGTCACCTTTATTCAAACTCCTAATTTTCTACAGCCCTTGCAATGATTTGCAAATATGAAAATCGCAGCTGATATCCAAAAACCAAGAGTTTGAAATGAAAGTTTAATGATAAAATTGTATATATTCCATACATACCTTTTGGTGTAACATGTGCACCAATCTTCATAGTTGCAAGGTAAGCCTTGCAATTCCTCTTCCAATGATCAGCTTTAATGTAGTGAAAATAGGTCATCTATCTAAAGGCTTTCTTCTTCTTCTTCTTCTTATTTATACCACATTTAGGATTCAGTCTCCTCTTAGAATCCTTTCTACCTACCTTCTTCTTGGAGATTCCATCTACAAGAAGAAGAGGAGCCTTATCCTTTTTGATATGGCTCTCTGCTATTTTAAGTATATTTAATAGCTCAGACAAGAAAGTATTCAGTTTATTCATGTGATAGTTCATGATAAACTAAGAAAATGATTCCAAGAATGATTGCAAGATTAGATCCTAACTCAACTCCCCATCGATGATAAAACCTAATTGACTTAATGAGTGATTAGGTTAATTACCATCAGAACATGATTTTGCATGGATGAACCTTTTACCGTCCTGGCATAAAATAACTGCTTAGATATCTCATATCTAGCAGTCCTACTCTGCTCTCCATAAAGTTCTTTTAGATTGAGCAATATGAATTGAGTATCCATGCCATCATGTTGCCTCGGTAACTTGTTACTCATAGAGGCAAGTATGATGCACTTAACAGCAAGAGAATTATTTTGCCACATCTTCTATATGGATTTTTCTTTCTTTGTAGCATTGTTGACCCTGAGATTGATTTTGATAATTCCAAAATATTGAGTATATTATGTATCTAATCATGTGTTTCAAGAATGTGTGTAGGATTTTTCAAGTAACTAAAATGAAGAATTTATCTCAAGAATAAATCCTCTCAAGATGCCATGTCAAAATACTTAAAAGAGCAAATTCACACATATTTGAATGGCTTGGTATGAAGAAAGTATGATTGAAAGAAGAGAAATTAAAATTGAAGGAAGCAATTATGTTTAAAAGAGTTTGGAGCCAAGAAACTCAAGTTTGGAAGGTCAAACATTGAAGAAAAATGAAGTCAAGATTTTTCAAGATATCTCAAAATTTTTTTGAGAGCTCTCGAGTGGTCTGGCATAATGAAACAATATTCTGGCATAGTCTTGAGAGGTCTCGAGTTGAACTCGAGATGTCTCATTCTTAGGAGATAGAAACTTCATTTTTGTACTCTGAGAGTGAAAGGTCTCATAGATTTCTCGAGAGATCTCGCAGTTTTGATGAGACGTCTCATGAAAAATTGAGAGATCTCAAAATCTGGTGAGAGGTCTCATAAAAAATCGAAAGGTCTCGATCTACGCGGACAGCCTTCAATGGATAATTTTCTAATGACTATTTTTTGACCCCAACGGCTATTTCAGAGCTTCTAATGGCTAAGAACTCTCTCTCCAACCTTTTCTAAAAATATTTAAAGGTGGAGAATCAATTGAAAAGAATAGAAGAAAGAGATTAAGGGATTTAGAGAGAGAATCTTTTAGATTTTGTGAGGAACATTGAATATCCAAAGAAAAAAGAAAAAAGAGGAGTGTTGTGCATAAATTTCAGCAAGTTTTCAAAGCAATCTTCTCCAACATCTTTCACATCTTCTCAAGCACAATTTGAAGAAAAGCCAAGCTTCAATTGAGTACATTATTGGCTTGTTCTTTAGGATTTGAAAGAGCTTATACTCTATTTTTTATATTGTGATGAAACTTATATTTTTTTTATTTCTTTCATTACAAGTTTCTTTAAGAGAAAGAAACTTGGGGTTTAGGCCCATCCAAGCCCAAAATTGGATATTGTAGATTTTGATTGGTGATCCTGAAAAACCAACTAGATTGTTAGTGAACCCGAAAAACTAATGGTATTAGATTTTGGTTGGTGATCCTATAAAAATCAACTAGGTTTGTTTGTGAGCTTAAAAAAATAAACACACTATAATCAAGGATAGATTATAGTAGAATTTCCAATGGAAGCTTGGAGAGTGGACGTAGGAATAGGTTGCTCCGAACCACTGTAAATCTTTGTATTTGTGTTGTGCGTTTTTCTTCTATCTCTCTATATACTTTGCATACTTATAATTCTTACTTTACTTTTATAGTTTGATTTTGTTATCTTAATTATGCTGCTCATATTATATACATCTCATCCTCACCACTTAGATTAAAATCAAAGCACATAATTGCTTAGAGTTAAATTTGCCCAAAGCTTTTATAAGAATCCAATTCACCCCTCCCCCCCCTCTTGGGTTGCTATCTCTAGGCAATAATTGGTATTAGAGCAGGTGCTCTGTAATTGATTATTGACCTAACCGTCTTGAGTAAAAAATCATGGCAACCCCATTTGGCTCATTATTTGCTGAAGGCCAATCCACATCAAGACCACCACTATTTAATGGCATAAATTATATCTTTTAGAAAATTAAAATAAAAATTTTCATACAAGCTTTAGACTATGACTTGTGGGAAGTCATAACTAGCGAACCACACACACGCACAATAAAAATTAATGGTGTGTCTATTCCCAAACTAGAAAAGGATTGGGATGAATTTGATAAGAAGATGGCTTAATTAAATGCAAAAGCCATCAATGTTCTTTATTGTTCTCTTGATTTATAAGAATTTAATAGAATATCCACTTATACATCAGCAAAGAAAATTTGGAAAAGATTGAAAGTGACTTATGAGGGAACAAGCCAAGTAAAAGAGTCCAAAATCAACTTGCTTATTCATAAATATGAAATGCTTAAAATGGAGAAACATGAGTCAATTTCTAAAATATTTTTTAAATTTATTGATATTATTAATGCTCTAAATGGTCTTAGAAAAATCCTTACTAACTATGAACTTGTTTGCAAGGTTTTAAGGTCTTTGCCAAAGGAATGTGAAGCAAAGGTGATAGCCATGCAAGAAGTAAAAGATCTCACCAAGCTGTCACTAGAAGAATTGATGGGTTCACTCATGACTCATGAGTTGAACATGGCTCAAAGGGAGGAAGAGGAAGAGCCAAGAAAGATGAACACCATCGCCTTCAAATCCATTGCACAACATGAAGAAACTGATGAGTCAGAAGAAGAAGAAGATGAAAAAGAGAGTGAAGATGATGATGAGGATATGGAGCTATTCACAAGCAATTTCAAGAAGTATGAAAAAGAAAGAAGAAAAGAATGAAAAAGTGTCACGTGCTATAATTGCAACAAAAGAGGACATTATAAGCCGGATTGCCTCCTATTCAAAAAATATCCCAAAAAGATCAAGAAAAAAGCTATGTTAGAAATTTGGGATGATAGTGACACTTCAAGCTCAGATGAGGAAAAGAAAGTTGAAAATCTTTGCCAAATGGCTATTGAGGATGAGGTAAATTCTGAAAACTCCTTTGAGTTTACATTTGAGGAATTGTTTGAAGTCCTCAATATTTTAATGGATGAATTCAAAAAATTAAGACTAAAAAATAAAGAAATAAAAAGATCTAATCTTCTTTTAGCTAATGAAAAGAATAAGTTATTAAATAAAAAAAAGATATCTTGAAAGAAAAGAATACTTTGACTAAAGAAAAGGAAGAATGGATAAATCTGAAAATTCTTTAGTTAAAGAAAATATGGAGCTTAAAAAGGATAATGATACCTTAAGATCCTCCTAAAGAAAAAGAAAAATCTTTTAAATAAAAAGAAAGATCTTTTGAAAGAAAATAAAAAATTGAGAAGAGAGATTGAAATTTTGAAGCCTATTGCTGAAAAGTTTACCACTAGTTTTCAAAATCTCAAATCTATGGTAAAAGTTAATGGGGCTATTTTCAATAAAATAGAAACTGATCTTAATATTTCAAGGAAACAACAAAATGCCAGGAGTATTTTCACAAGAGCTTTAACTGAAAATCATTCAATTAAATGCTTTAAATGCAATAAAATTAGCCAAAAAATTTTTGAATGCAATTTTAAAAGAATTGGCCATACTTTGGTTAGACAAATTTGGATTCCAAAAGGAATCTTGAGCACCAACTCCTATGGACCTAAGATGGCTTAGGTACCAAAAGTTTTGAAGTGATCTTGCAGGTTTGTCAAGGATCCAATGCTTTTAAAAGAGAAAAACATCTTTATTTAGATTCCTTGGATGTCAAGATGATGGATAATGATTGTTGGTATAATCTAAACCTTTTCTTTCATCATACCATCAATAATTGTTAAAATCTTTTTGATTGAATGAATCCTTTAATTAATATGCTTGCATATAAAATTCCTTGCTTGAA
Source organism: Cocos nucifera (assembly GCA_006176705.1). NCBI lineage: Eukaryota > Viridiplantae > Streptophyta > Magnoliopsida > Arecales > Arecaceae > Cocos > Cocos nucifera. Next base: position 146,406 of record QRFJ01001195.1, read on the forward strand.
ATACTTCTTATGTTTAATGGATTGATTTTGATGCTTGCAATGAATTCATATCATGTTATTGAATGTTTTGATTTTAAAGAATAATATGCTCTCCTGTATATATCATGCTATGGATGAAATGATTTATTTTAAAATTTAGCATAATATTTTAAGTCTTTTCATATCAATTTTATAATTAATGAATTTAAATTAAAAGATGCTTATTGAATATGAATGTTTAAATTGCTAAACCAATAAGAAAAACTAATTTTTGATATTTTTCCATAAAATGCTTAGATATTGAGATTCTCCTAAAAAGTGCATGATTTAAGTACTTGAAAATAAGACATTCAATTTATACAAGATCAAGTACTTGAAGTGTTAATTTGAATTGTATCTTAGGTTAACCCCTAAGGATTTTAAAACTTCCTAGTTGAATTGAACATATAAAGCCTTCATCCAGTTTTCTCTTGATTTGATCTTATTTAAATTGATTATTAGAACCCCTCCAATTGATTATTTTTTATGTTCTTCTTGAATCTTTTGAAGATGATATCTAACAAGATGTTTCAAGAAAGTTATCATTTAACTTCAAAGCTAAACTTTTAAAGAGAACATTAGTTTTAAGTAATTGGTATCAAATAGCTCACTATTTGCCATATATTTGATTGATTTATCTTTTGGCAGAAAGAGAAAATATCTTTGTTTCAAATCTGATTTTGTATAGCTATATGTTTGATATGATATCATTTGAAACAAATTCAAAAATATATACATTTTCCGAACCTATAATTGCTTGATATTTCTTAAGAAAAGGAAGAGATGATCTTTTGAAGAATGATTAAAATTTTTTTTATGATTTGCCTTAACTAATTTGCTGATATCAATTCAAATTGATTTATCATTCTAAATCCTTAAATTATTTAATTTGAATCAATTCATCTTGATTTAATTCAAAACTAAAATTATTGGTATCAAGCTGAATTTGCAAACTAATCTTTAAATAATATTGAACCAAGAAAATTATGATTTGATCTAAAACTTAGTTTAATTGGTATCAAGAAAATCTTTCAAAGAAATGACTTTGTTTGTTAAAGTAAGGGGGAGAAAATATTAAAGAAGAAATATTCATTTAATTGAAAAAATCTTTGAAATTGAAAATATCTTTCAAATTTGAAAAATCTAAATTTAGTGGTTAAATGCATATTAAATTTGCTTGATTTGAAATATAGAGGGGAAGAAAGTTGAAAAGTAAATTAATCTTGCTATAAGTATGAAAAACAGGGGGAGAGATATTTTCTAACTTGATTTGATTAAAATTTTTTTGACTAATTTAAAAATATATTCTTCCACCAAGAAATAAATTTTGAAATCTATTTAAAAATTCAAATTTGATCCTAAATTTCTCATGTGCATTGGAAAATTCTTATGAATTATTTATTTTAAAATAATATTTTATTCAAAGTAATGAATTTGAAAATGTGACTATCTTATGCTTTGATACTGTTTATTTTACTTTGCTTGATACATTTTTGATACATACCTTTTCAAATCTAATTGATCAAAATTTTTTAAGAAAAAAAAAGTTAGAATATTAAAGTATATATTATGCTTGATTTCATAATCAAATATTTTGAAAAGCTCTATTCCTCTTAAAACTTAAAAGTGCATATTTGAAAATCTGAATAAAGATCATATTCATTCAAAAAGAGGGAAAGCATATAATATTTAAATTCAAGCTAATTTTTGAAATTAAAATAAATATTTAAAACTTATATTGAGTCAAATGATAAATTTTCAAAAGAAAGATGATTCATTTAAATTGATTTCATGAATTTAATACATCTCTCAATTTAATGCTTTGATGTTGATTTTGATGACTCATATAAATTAATTTTTTGAACTTAATGCAATTCTTACTTTGATACAATCATACTATTGATTTTGAAGATTATTTCTTATTTCTTTTCCATGAGCTTTTTGATACTATCAAAAAGAGGAAGAGGAATATTGAGTACATGCTTGAAGAAACTCAATGAATTGTATTGATACTTGAAATTAAAACTTAATACTCACTGATATGAATTAAAATATTTTTTTTTTATGAGTATATGAAATATGTACAATGAACCAAAAGAATAATTGAGAACATTCATGTAGTACTCATTCATGTGTTTAACCTATACTTCATGATACTTTTTAGCAAAATGCATAGAAATACATTATTTTCTTTTATTGTGCATATACTCAAGATTTTGTCATCATCAAAAAGGAGGAGATTGTTGACCCTGAGATTGATTCTGATGATTCTAAAATATTAAGTATATTATGTATCTAATCACGTATTTCAAGAATGTGTATAGAATTTTTTAAGTATCCAAAATGAAGAATTTATCTTAAGAATAAATCCTCTCAAGATGCCATTCCAAAATATTTAAAAGAGCAAATTCACACATATTTGAATAGCTTGGTATGAAGAAAGTATGATTGAAAGAAGAGAAATTAAAATTGAAGAAAGCAATTATGTTTAAAAGAGTTTGGGGCCAAGAAACTCAAGTCTGGAAGGTCAAACATTGAAGAAAAATGAAGTCAGGATTTTTTGAGATGTCTTGGATTTTTTTTGAGAGCTCTCGAGTGGTCTGGCATAATGAAATAGTATTCTGGCATGGTCTCGAGAGGTGTCGAGTTGGACTCGAGACGTCTCATTCTCAGGAGACAAAAACTTTATTTCTATGCTCTAAGTGTGAGAGGTCTCGTAGATTTCTTGAGAGGTCTTGCGGTTTTGACGAGATGTCTCATAAAAAATCGAGAGGTCTCAAAATCTAGCAAGACGTCTCATGAAAAATCAAGAGGTCTTGATCTGCATGGATAGCCTTCAATGAATAGTTTTTCAATGGCTATTTTTCAACTCCAATGGTTATTTTAGAGCTTCCAATGGCTAAGAACTCTCACAGCAACCTTCTCTAAAGGTATTTAAAGGTGAAGAATCAATTAAAAAGAATAGAAGAAAAAGATCAAGGGATTTAGAGAGAGAATCTTTCAGATTTTGTGAGGAACATTGAATATCCAAAGAAAAGAAAAAAGAGATGAGTGTTGTGCACAGATTTCAGTGAGCCTTCAAAGCAATCTTCTCCAACATCTTTCACATCTTTTCAAGCATAATTTGAAAAAAAGCCAAGCTTTAATCGAGCACATTATCGGCTTGTTCTTTAGGATTTAAAAGAGCTTATACTCTATTTTTTATAGTGTGCTGAAACTTTACTTATATTTTTTGATTTCTTTACAAGATTCTTTAGAGAAACGAAACTTGGTGTTTAGGCCCATCTAAGCCTGAAATTGGATATTGTAGATTTTGGTTGGTGATCCCAAAAAACCAACTTGATTGTTAGTGAATCTGAAAAACTAACGGTATTAGGTTTTAGTTGATGCTCCTGTGAAAACCAACTAGATTTATTTGTGAGCCTGGGAAAACAAACACACTGTAATCAAGGGTAGATTATAGTGAAATTCTTAAGGGAAGCTTAGAGAGTAGACATAGGAGCGGATTGCTTTGAACCACTATAAATCTTTGTGTGTTTGTGTTGTGCTTTTTTCTTCTGTCTCTCTATATACTTTGCATGCTTATAATTTTTATTTTACTTTCATAATTTGATTTTGTTATCTTAATTCCATTGCTCATATTATGTACATTTCATCCTCACCACTTAGATTAAAATCAAAGCACATAATTGCTTAGAGTTAAATTTGGCCAAAGCTTTTATAAGAACCCAATTCACCTCCCCCCCCCTCTTGTGTTGCTACCTCTGGGCAACAAGCATCTTCTCCTAATGGCTCAAGATCAGGGGCATCAAGAATATAGAAGAGTTTTTCTTGATTGAGTACTATTTTTAGGTTTGTCAGCCAATTCACATAGTTAGGACCGGTCAACTTATTTGAATCCAAAATTGAACGTAGTGAAAGTGAAGAGGCCATTTATTCTACATAATAAAGAACATTACATAAGCAAATAACTCATGATGACGTACATAATTAAATTAGTATTTTAATTTAATTATGTCTTTCACTATTTTATCGAATATCATAATCCTCAAATATGATAATCGAGAAAACCTAATTATTTTTCTTAGTGGGATCGAGATCCTAATTTCTTATAAAAAAGTCTTGTGGTTGCACAACAAATCTTTTTATAAGTTCAAAGGTAGGAAACTCTTTCCAATTGCATCTCATACAATTCTCAAAATATTCTTGGCCTCTAAAACATTAATAGCCTTGTGTTAGCACAATAAACTATAATGTTTTAGTTAAGCATGACCCTTCATTTCTATACAGTCATAATGAAATATAACTGTCCTTATGGTTTTACAACAAAGCAGTATATCCAAAATGCCATAAGCATCATTTTGCACTAGATCAATATTACATCAGTTCCATAATCGATCTTGTCATTGTACAACAAATCTAATATGGTTTTTGACATAATAATGAACTAGCATGAAGGAAGGCCTTTAATGTAGTGAATCAAAAGAATCCATCCATCGAGTTGGCTCAATAGCATCAAGCTCGAGCACCACTTTCTATCCACTTGAGAGAGCTGGCTCGAATCTATCTCGAGCTGGCTCGATCTCACCCTAAGCTGGCTCGTCTGCATATCCGAGCCAGCTCATCTGCATATCGGATCCAAATTTCAACAGTAATGCCTAAGCACCCAATCTAGAATTAAATCAATCAAATTGGCCAGGTAGGTGGGAGAGAGGTGGGAGTCCTCTCGTTGCTTTTCTTAGACACCAATGAATTGGCCAGGTCAGAGAATGAAACTAATTAAAAACCATGTTCTCTTTACCAATTATGAACCACTTTTCTAGACACCAATTGATTAATTTTACATCCAGATTGGTTTTGCTATCGATTGATTGCACGACAACTTAATATAATTTTATAGAAAGCTTTAATTAGTCTCTATGCACATTCTAATTCATATAACATACATGAATTAAACATATCAATCATATCAGCATATATCATCACTCTAAAACAACCATCATCACATAGTGAACATTTATCACTATGCCAGGACAACCTTACAGAATGATATACATCATAATCTAATATGAATAATTAAACATGATCACATCACATTAAAAATATGCTAAAATTTCAAATATGATCATATCAAATTGACAATTTTGCCACTAAATCATAAACATAACAACATATGATTTAGTATAATAAGGTTTGCTCTGATACCACTATTGGGCTTGGTGTGCAGAGTGGAAGCATGAATTTAAAAAAATAATAATAAAATCATATAACCAAACCCAAAGCCTAGGACCATCTTATTAGAATTTGAATCATATAATATGTATTTATAACAAAATGAAGGTATTGGAACATACCTCTGATTGCTAAACTCCAACTTGACCTTGATCACCAGTAACAGTTCGTCAGGGGTTCCACCAGGTGCCCATGTGTTCATCCTTCAACGTTGATCCACACAGGGTCTTGATCAAGACACCAGCATCTTTATTTATTTTAATTAAAATTTTTATGATAAGAACTTTAATTATTTGGGCAGAACCTTTCCTAACTTTTGTTGTCACCCTTCTTTCCTACCCTTTTCTATCTTTCCATTTTTTTTCTTATCTTTCTTTGCAATCTTCCTAAGCCCTTGTCCAAAAGCAGATCTTTCATCCTTAATTAGGACTTGTCTTAATAAGGGAAGGAAGAAAGAAATTGAACAACTATGGAGAGTGGTAAGAAAGAAAGAAGAGTTCTCAAAAATCACTTAACACTACGGAGTGCGTCCCTATTTATAATGTACGTAGAGGTGCCTCCTTAATTTTCTCATGCCCATGCCTATTTAAAATCTCACACCCATCAGCCTATCTCATGCCCCTTCAGAAGAAATTGCCATGCAGAATATATAGAATTAATATGAAGTGGTGTCTTAAAGCAGAAGGACTCTTCGTAAAATTTCTACGTAAGTTTCTTCTGAAGAGTCGCAAGACTTCAATATGTGGCACCATAAATCAAGGGATGAGATAAAACTTAGATGCCATCTAATGGCCTTCAAAAGGTGCACCAAACAATAGGTGGGCATGGAGATAAGGCATGGAAAAATCAAAAGGCCAAAGGGCCTTTTACTTGGTCCAAGAGGCGCTTACAAGCAAGGGGGCGGCAAAGACTCTTTGGTTACCCAAAAACCTGATAACCAATGAAGAGAATAATGCAGAGAAGGACTCTTCTGTGCCCTCTCTTCATCTAAAATCATGTGACAAAATTTACATGAAAAAAAAAAACTAAGGAAGACTTTGGCGTCAAAACATATCCATGTGCCACATGTCCCTAGCACATGGACCAAATCCCACATGCCAAAGAAAGAGAGCCTTTGGTGCATGGGTGGCTTATTTATGGCACCCAATCCCTTGGTCAGCAAGCCTAGGGTCAACCCAATCAATTAGCCAAATTCGATTTGACTCAAATTGGATTTAATTAGCCCAAATTGGAACCCGATTCGAATCTAGGAGCTAGGGTTTGCAATATGTGCTAGCATATTCAACCTGCAAACATGATCTAATCCAATTAGACCCTTGATCAATTTTCTTTTGCATGCAATTCGTTGAGTTCCACATCTAGCCAGTAGTGGATTCGGATGCAATTTGACCTAATTTGGTTAGAACTTAACCAAACTGATTTAGATAAAAACTTGCTAATCCGATTTGATCAATTAGAACTCTTTCTAATTAACAATCAAATTAAACTCTTTAATTCGATTGAACCCACAACACAAGATTGATGTCTAGCAAGGTATCATGTCTATCCAGAAGATATAAAATTTTGATAAAAAAATCAAAAATATCCTTCAGTGGAAAGTTATCGTGCAATAGGATCCTTCAATCATCCTGCATCCTAAATATGACTTTGGATATGGATCATGTCAAAACCATTATCATATTCATTTTGCTTCTAATCATATGATGATAATTTGATTAATGAAATATTAGAAACTATTTCTAATTTTCATCATGCTTTGATCAAAGTCTTCCTGAACCATCATTCTATTGAAGCAAGTAGAATGCAATCTCTTCTTACTAGGAGTGATCAATTTCTTATTGACCTACTCATAACCTCCATATATAATCTACCATATCCAGATCATTCCGTACATAACTAAGTCATGAATGAGTATGAACCAAAATATGGATCATGCATACAAGGTTCTATGGTAGTCTCAAGTCAAAAATTACATGCACAACTTTCATTATGAGAACCATCTATTGACATGTAGATAAGACTCCATTAGATGTTTTCAAATTGGATCAATTCAGTGAACTCATTCTCTAATGAGCACCCACATCCTTGTATTAGTGTCATACACAAGTGATAGTGAGATCAATCACCCTTACATCAATCATGCATAGGATGTGTTGTCTTTCTAGAAATATTGATCTCCAACTTAATGTTCCATCGACTAGGAATATTTTAGATTAGGATTTTGAGATTTTAGGTCTCACAAGTATGATCTCATCATAACCCTAAAACCATAGCCCTAATTTAGAGGATCCATCATAACCTTAAATAAATAATTAAGATGCAGCATACGATGAAATAAAATATTTTTATTTATTTGAAAATATCATTACATGAGTTTGGAAGATAAAAGAATAACCCATCAAAATATAAATTTTGATTGGCTTGAGGTCATATTCCTTTCAAATACCCATCTTGATCAAATCGAGTATGATGACCATGACCCCCTTAGAACTTCTAGAACATCCCCACCCCCGCCCCCACCACCCCCATCACCACCCATGGCTACTGGCATACTCTCCATCTTCCTCCTCTGACGCCCTAGCTTGTGACTACTAGAAGAGAAACTGGACCCTCCATAAGACCCTCACTCTAATCATTGCTAAGCTCCTTGACGACGAGTGCCACATCAATAGCTATGGTTCCCCATTCGGTAGTGCCGTCCCCTGCTCCGCACAGTAGTGATGGAAGTGGGTTGAGAACTATTGCTGGAACAATGCCTACCTTCGAAACTAGAACCAATGCAATGACAAGTGGGACAACCTCCTTTGCGATTACAAGAAGGTCCGCAACTACAAGGTCCGCACCATAGTTTTTGCCACCAATAGCATCGCTGGAGACTGGCCCTCCTACTAGGCCATGGAACGAGTGGATTTCAAAATGCAAGAGCATGCGAAGGGGGCCATGTGAAGGTGGGATGGTCAGGATGAGAGATGTTGGTGGTGGCAAGAAGGAGGTCGGGTAGGAGCTAAGGGAGGAAAAAGGAGAGGCAATGGTGGTGCCAGGGGTGGCTGTACTAGCAGAGGCACCTGAGGGTGCGATCGAGATCGACATTTATCAAAAGAGAAGGAGAGCAGTGGTAGGACGATACTAGTGGGCATGAAGAAGGTACGAAAAAAAGAGAATGGATAGAGGTGCGATCGGGATCGATGTTTGCCAAGAGAGAAGAGCAGTGCTGGGGCGATAGGAGGTGGGGTGGCACCGATGGGCATGGAGAAGGTACGAGAATAAGAAAAAAATAATAATAATAAAATATTATTTTATATAATAATAAAAAAATTAATATATATAAAATAAAATAAAATATTAAAAAAGAGAAAAAGCTAAAGAATATTTATTATGAATATTTTTTATTAAAAAATTTTAATAATTACAATCCATAATTATCCATCCCATGCAACGTGCAGGTCTTCGACTAAGATATATATAAAATAATACTCTATGGAGAAGTATTTTAGTGTTGCCAACTCAACTTTTCATATGAATTTTGTTGTGCCATCTGGATTTTTATTAAATATTATTTTTAAAAATTATTCCATACCCCCACCTCGTGATGCCCCCAACCCTCCTCCCTCGGCCTCAGTGCAAACCTTCCCCTGCATGGTGCATCCATGTCCCACCCCCTCCGCCATAGTTCTTCCCCACCCCCGGCATCATGCACGTGGGCCCACTCCACGCACCCCACCATAGCAAGCAGTGGATAATGTCTTCCTCCATCTCCGTCGTCGACAACCACCACCTCCGCCACCCCCTACCGCCCAGGGATCCTTCCAAGCCCCTCTCCAAGACCCACCCCCTCACCACCCTTCAACCTCGACGAGCCCCACGTTGCCGCCATTGAGGATCGAGTCCTCCTACCCATCAATGAGAACCTAGAGCCGCTCACCATCGCGATCCATCGAGGGGTTAGGAAATGCCAAGGCCCGACAGGCCATCGTGAGGTGGGTGAGGTCGGTTTGGACCTCCAAGGTTGACAAGGGAATGGATGCCATTAACCTAAAGTTCGAGCGACGGGGATGACGCCGATGAAGAGACATACCGGGACTTCAATAACCTCTAGGGGAGGATTCAAGAGCCCAAGAGCAGGGGTGAGAGGGCAGTCACATGGGGTGGGGGAGAGGCAGGCGAGGGTGGTTGGTGGCATCGAAGTCAGGGGAGGGGAGGGGATTTGATGGTCACGCATAGCCGGGTGCAGCATGGATAGCGGTGCGGTGGAACCACGATGGGGGTGGTATGGACGGTCACGACTTGTGATTCATGTGGTAGGGGTGAGGAGTGGGGGGGCATGGGAGGAAGGGAAGGGAAGGGGAAAAAAAGAAAGAAAGAAAAAGGATGTTTGGGGAGGGGGAGAAGAAAAGAAAAAAAATTACTTTATTATTAATAATAATTTAAAATATTATTTTTAAAAATAATAAAGTAATATTTTAAAAAAATTAAAAAATAATACTTTAAAATAAAAGTAGGGAAGGGATAAGAGACAAAATTATAATTTTTAAAAAATATTATTTTAAAAAATAAAATAGTATAAAAATAATAAAAAAAGAAAGATAATGCTAAATAGGCCTAAAATTGGAATAGTTCATAAAGCAATATCACCTCTATCCGCATAAAGTAATCAAAATAAAAATTAAGGCTTCTTTCTAAATTACAAAAAAAAATTATCTTTTATTTTTTTCAAAACATTTTATCCCATAAACAAGTTTCTTGGAAGTTGATGAAGTGGAGAAGATGGAGAGTGAGATGCGTGGACAAAGAGCAATAGATGGCATGATAGTACAGCCCAAAACCTCCAACTAGAGAAATAGGTGGACCAGGGAAGAAACTAAGGGATGCTAGAGGGAGAGATTTAGACCCATTGGATTGGAGTCTGGGGAAGGGAACAAAGAATAGGAGAGATAGAATCATTAAAGGTGGTTGCAGCTATCATGATTGGACTGTAGGAATAATTGCAAGTATCCATGCTACAATATATATATACATATATAACAATATTCTATGAAGGAATATTAGAGTATTGCCAACTTAGCTTCTCCAATGAGTTTTATTGTGCCACATGTAAAGAATACTATGTTAATTGAATTCAAAATACATACATACATACATACATACATATATACATACATATACATATATATACATATATATGTATGTATGTATGTATGTATATGTATATATGCATATACATGTATATATATATATATATATATACATATATATACATACATATACATATACATACATACATATATATATATATGTATGTATATATATGTATATATATATATATACACATGTATATGCATATATACATATACATACATACATACATACACATATATATATACATACATATATATATATACATATATACATACACACACACACACATAAACATACATACATACATATATACATACATACATATATATATATACATACATACATATACATACATACATATATATATGCATACATATACATATATACATACATACGCACACACACAGATATATATATATATATGACTCCTTTTTTGGGTTTATGTTGCAATAATGAAAAAAATCAATATCAATAAACAGTTAAATGATAACCCAAATCTCTTTACCATTGATTTATAATCATATATATATATATATATATATAGGAGCATCGTACACATCATGCCTTTTTTTTTATTATTATTCTTTGAACTTTCCATATGGTAGTGATTAGGAGGGGGGCATAGCGGAGGGTGGCATAGGTGAGACAAAGTGAGGTCAAGGAAGGTGTAGAGGTGGGGGGTGCGATGAAGGGTGGCGTAGGCGAGGGGTTGGTGGGGCGGGTGGTGTAGGCAATCTTGAGGGAGCTGGTGGTGATTGGGAGGGTGAGGGAGAAGTGGGGGTGGGGGAGGAGGAGAGAGCCCATCGCGTAGTGCTTGGAGGCACCTTCGGAGGATTGGTGGATCATGATGTAGGCATTAGTGAGAGCATGGCGCTTGTTGGGCACACCAACGGTGGGAGGGAACCCATCAAGGTGGCTTGGCTGATGTTGAGGGTTGTGACGAGGGATTGGATGTACTAGATGATGTCATGGATGGTGAGGCTGGTGGTCATGACACCATCGGGGAGGGCAGAGACTGATGCAGTGTTGGAGGTGAATTCTAGGCTAGTAGCGAACGACACTTTTTTTAGTTAGAGATTTCTCTTTCTTCAATGTTTTTCTTTTTCCTAAAATAGTCTCTATAAAGGAGTATTGGAGTGTTGCCAACTTAGGTTTCCAAATTAATTTTGTTGTGCTATCTGAAAAAAAATCTAAAAAATTATTTTCATATGTTTGCCCCCACGTAATGCATGGGTACTCAACTGTAAAGGAGTATTATGGTGTTGCCAACTCAGGAAGCGAAAATCATCCCAATGCACCATGTGTCGAGCATTGGCTTCCCCATATTTTTTTTATTTTCTGCATGAATCTTAATGCAGCTTCTCAAATGAGTTTTGTTGTGCCATCTGGAAAAGGATATATATAGTATTTGTGTCCATTGAACAATAAAAATTAGGATAACAACATCTAAAAAATTATTTTCGTACATCTAGCCCTGCGCAACATGTGGGTATTCGACTAGTGTATATATATATATATATAAACGGAGACATTACCCTCCATCTACCACATGCTATTTCCCCTTAAGTCATTGTTTGCCACATGTACCCATTGGACTTAGGAAGAGTATAGGAGCTGATGGTGTTCACTCAGGAAGGATTCTTAAAGGAAAAAAAAAAGGGGACCTTGATCACCAAATCCCACTTGAGAGGATGCTCCATCACTAGTGAATTGACATAGGAGAAGGGAAAGATCGATCAAGCCAGCATATCTGTAAAGGGGTTTCTAACTCTACTTTCAAAAACTTTTTCCTAAAAATCTACATAGCTGAAATAATTATTAATCTAATTAATAATTAAAGCTACTAATCATATCAAAAACCCTACATAATTAAGGATCTAAATGTGATGTACATGCTTTTAAATTTGAAAAATTAAAAACTAGCAGTAAATAGTTTACTACTATACTACGTGTTCAGAACATGATACCTATGTAAGTAGCTAAACACCACAATCCGATCACTGCCAAGGATGTCCATGAAGGAAAATTTTGATTTTTCGGATTAGGTTCGTTTAGATCTGATTGGATCGAGAGACATATTTCAAAAATTTTCTCTTAGATCCTAATCAAAACTGATACTTTACAGATCTAATTTTATGATCTAATAAATAAGAAAATAAAATTAAATTAATTTTGAATTAATTTTACCTTGATTTTGGGTAATCTGATTACCCGTTGATTATCCTACCGAAGCCCTGAGGTTTTGGATCTAGCCACGCAAGCGCCTGGCCTCTACGGGTATCCACTTGGGCTGAATCTAGAGATCTTCTCCTTCTCTTTCTTTTCTCCGAAAATCAGATCTGGATATGATTTGGAGGATCTTCAAAACTTCTTCTAAAGATCACCCATCGTCTCTGCAGCAGTGCTGCCTTCTTCCTTTTTCGTTAGTCTTTTCTTGCCTGACTCGCACTAATCTAAAGGTCTAACTTCCTTGGGCATGGAGAGGAGAGAGAGGGCCAGATGGTGGCATGGAGAAGGGAGAGGGGCAGCCTTGGGGCATGGCTAAGAGGAGGAGAGCTTAGAAGTGGGTGCAGATAGGGTCTATTTATACACTCTACTGCGCCATGCAGTGCTGCATCACCCTGGCCAATCACGTTGCTTCGTGCAATCAGATCTAAATCTGATTAGTGGGATGACATCACCTGATCCAATCAGATGAGAGACCTATAGGTTCATTCTTAGATGGCACCTAAGACTGGTCAAAGTAGATACCTAAGGGCCACCTAAGTAGAAACCAAGAAGCAACCTAGAGTCCCATCCGTATGGGACTCCAGCGCCCCTATCCACGAGCACATGCCATCCTAGGCATGTGCCCCCTTCTTTCTAATTTCTAGAGAGGGGACAAGCTCTTATCTACTTTCTAATAAGTGCATGAGACATGGGCAAATGTCCAAGGGTCAAAGGTCAACGTTTGACCAAGTCAAAGTACAAGAATTAGCAGGTGATGGAAAATGATAGGTGTTGTCTAAAATTTATCTCATAAATTAAGACAACCATTTTCTAACTTGGATAAGCTCCAGTCAGATCAGGTAAAGATACCTGAGTGAGCACAAATGCATTTGGCTCAGTCGAGACAACTTTTATAATAGAAAAAGGAGAACGTTAGGCTCAATCGTATGCTAGCACGATTTTCTTGAACCTAATTAAATCTTATTCAAATCAATTGAACTGGGTTAGTTCAATTGATGATATCCAGATCTAAACCCTTGTTTGTGTGATCTAGTTAGGTTTAGCTCTGTATGGTAATGGGATATGTCATAATCTCCATCATCGACATCATCGAAACTCCTTTTGATGGATCAGAACTCTTCTGATTCAAACAACTTAGAACGATCGATCATCTAAATCATTCTAATTGCTCCCAAAATCCAGCAGTGACACCTAGCAGCATATGGTGGCAATCCATCAAAACTGAAAAATAAACCTCTCGGTGCAGCTACTTGTGTGATTAAGTTCTTCTATCTTGAGCCCCGATCAGATTAGGGTTAAGGTGAACTCGCCAAACCCTAATTTCTATCATATGATTTAATCATTCGATTCAAGTCCGATGTGAAAATCTTAATAGAAACTCTTTCTATTATTTCATACTGTGCCATGGCCATGAGCTTATGGACTTGATTCTCATAATCATCATAGGGCTACTCCTCTTCTACCGAGGTAGATAGATTCCATCTTGGTGCAATCCAATTCCTATAATGAACATGCTATAGCCAACATACACCTCAGGGTTCTGAATGGCTAGAAGATCGAGTCATGGTGTAGTGAAACTATAACACCCTCAAGGTGAACTGCCGATGCACCTCTGGTCAAAGAAGCAGACACACCACTATAGCATCGAGTCAGTCATCGACGAGAAGGTAGACTTCCTTATGACTACTCGAGGCGGTCACGCTCAGTGCCCTCATTCTATAACGAGTATTTGTACTCTCGCTTTGGTGTCTCTACACCGTAGACTCAAGACTCATCTACTATAAAGAAGTGATTGTATATTAACCTTCCAAATCAATCACCATCCTCATGATGATCCTACGGTCAGGAGCATTTTATGAGTTAATAAATGAAAATTCATGTCTTAAATTTTCAACTCTTGAAAATATAAATTATCATTACCATTAACTCAAGGGATGTATCACAGACACTAAATACACTTATGTGATAGAAAATAACCCATTTTATTATTTATAGTCAAAATTATAATTTTGCCCTTAGAAGTGTGTTACAAGTGTCAGCCAATTCTGGCTTCTAGGGCACACATATCTAATAAACTTCTACTTGACCTAAACCCAATTGGCTATAAATCTAAGTCTCATCTTCTCAAGGTGGACTTTGATCTTCTGCTGGCCCAATGGCTTTGTAAGCAGGTCTACCATATTGTCTGCGGAGTCGACTCTCTTGACCTCGATGTAACCCTTCTCGAGGTAATTGCAGATGAGATGGTATCGCCGCTCGATGTGCTTGGATTTTTGATGAGACCTCAGCTCCTTAGCAAGGGCTATGGTGCCATTGTTATCATAGTACAGAGGAATGGCATCTGATGGCATCACTCCGATCTCTATGGCAACTTCTTATACCAGAATGCCTCCTTTTCAGCTTCTGATGCAGCGATGTATTCTGCTTCCATGGTGGAATATGCTATCATTGTCTGCTCAAAACTTTTTCAACTAATAGCTCCACCATTGCACACAAACAAACTTTCAGATGTCAACTTTCGATCATCTACATCGGACATAAAGTTTGAGTCTGTATACCCCTAGACTTGGAGTTCTCCATTACCAAAGATCAGTAACATATCCTTAGTTCTTCTTAAATACTTAAGGATACATTTCATAGAAGTCTAGTGTTCTTCACCTGGATTTGACTGATATCTACTCATGATACTCACAACATGGGCTGTATTAGGTTGTGTACATAACATGGCATACACGAGGCTCCTTATTGCTGAAGCATAAGGGATCTTGCTCCTGCGTTCTATTTCCTCTGGTGTGCTAGAGCACATCTTCTTGGAAAGATGAATGCCATGTCTGAAGGGCACTAAATCCCTCTTAGAGTTTTCCATACTAAACCTCTTTAGTACTTCCTCTATGTACATCTTCTATGAAAGTCCTAGCATCCAATTTGGTCATCTCTATAGATCTTAATTCCTAAAATAAAGGATGCTTCTCCTAGGTCTTTCATGGAGAATTCTTTAGATAACCACATTTTAACTGTGGTCAACATGGGAATATCATTTCCGATAAGGAGGATGTCATCTACGTACAATACAAGGAAGACAACAATGCTCCCACTGACCTTTTTGAAGATACATGACTCCTCGTTCTTGATGAAATCAAACATTTTGATCACATCATTAAAATGAGTATTCCAGCTTCGAGATGCTTGCTTAAGTCCATATATGGACCTTTGCAGCTTGCATACTTTGTGATCATCATCACTGGATGTGAAACCTAAAGGTTGTTCTATATAGATATCTTCCTCAAGATATCCATTTAAGAATGTTATTTTCACGTCCATTTGCCATATTTCATAATCGAAATAGGCTGCAACAGCAAGCAATGTGCGAATGAATTTTAGCATAGCTACTGACGAAAAGGTATCCTGATAGTCAATGCCTTCACGTTGACTATAATCTTTTGCCACTAATCTAGCTTTGAATGTCTCCACATTTCCCATCTGCACCAATCTTTCTCTTGTAGATCCATTTACATCCAATAGGTACTATACCTTCTGGTGGATCTACCAAGGTCCAGACTTGGTTTGAGTGCATCGAGTCAATTTCTGACTTCATTGCCTCTAACCATTTCTCAGAGTCGATATCTGATATCGCCTTGTTATAGGTTTTGGGATCATCACCATGAATCCCATTACCTATGAGGAACATTTTCCTCTACATCCTCTGAAATAGTACCTAAGTACCTCTCAGGAGGACGAAAAATCCTTTTCGATCTACGAGGTGGAGGAGGTAGTGTATGGATTGGCTTAACCTGATTTGGTTCCATTTGGTCCTTAGCTCGTTGCTCTTGTGAGACTTTCTCATCGAGCTTGATCTGCTTTCCAATGCCGCTATCTTGAATAAACTATTTTTCAAGAAAGATGGCATGTCAACTCACAATCACATTATGATCTTCTGGAATGTAGAAATAATATCCTAATGACTCTTTAGGATATCCTATGAATCGAGCTCTAAAGGACCTAAAGTCTAACTTGTCCGCTTGTTGTCTTTTGACATGAGCCGGACAACCCCAAATTCTGAGATGACTCAGACTTGGTTTCTTACCATGCCATATCTCATACGGTATGGTAGGAACGATTTTAGAAGGAACCCTATTCAGTAAGTATATTGCAGTTAACAAACAGTATCCCCAAAGAAAATCAGGAAGGTCTGTGAAGCTCATCATGGATCGAACCATATCTAATAGGATCCGGTTCCTCCATTCTGAAACTCCATTGAGTTGTGGTGTTCCTGATGGAGTCCATTGAGAGACTATTCCATTTTTCTTAAGATAGTCCAGGAATTTTTGACTAAGGTATTCACCTCCTCGATCTGATCGAAGAATCTTAATGGATTTTTCAATTTGCTTTTCTACTTCATGTCTGAATTCTTTGAACTTTTCAAATGCTTCAGACTTATATCTCATAAGATACATATACCCATACCTTGATAAATCATCGGTAAAGATTATGAAGTAGATAAAGTTGCCTCTAACTGGCACATCAAATGGGCTTCACATATCTATATGTACTAGGGCAAGAAGATTCGTGGCCCTTTCCCCATGTCCTACAAAAGAGAGTTTAGTCATTTTTCTATGAAGACAGGATTCATAAATTAGATATGACTCGAAAGTCAATGGACTCAATAGCTTGATTTTCTCCAATTTGTTAACCCTATCTTCTGCTATATGACCTAATCTTAGGTGCCATAGATATCTATCATTAGAACTATCCCTTAGGACATTTTGATTTTATGGCATTCACATTTTCACTCGAAATTAAAAATAGATACATCAACATGTAACTGATAAAGACCATTAATAAAAAAACCATTTACAATTTTATTTCTTTCATAAAGAATGTTACAATGATCCTTAAGAAAACTAATTACATAGCCTTCTACTATAAGGCAAGAAATAGAAATCATATTCCTACTTGCTGTAGGTACATAATAATAGTCTTTTAATACTAAGTCTAAACCAGATGGTAGTCGAAGAGGAATATGTTTTCATGGCCATGGCAGCAACCCTTGCTCCATTTTCGACGTGTAGGATCATCTCACCATCCCTCAGCCTCCTGCTATCATCAAGATCTTGCATAGAAGTGCATAAGTGAGCACTAGAACTAGAGTCAAGCACCCAACTGGATGCAGAAGAAACCATAAGGT
This sequence comes from Cocos nucifera, assembly GCA_006176705.1. Lineage (NCBI taxonomy): Eukaryota > Viridiplantae > Streptophyta > Magnoliopsida > Arecales > Arecaceae > Cocos > Cocos nucifera. The sequence goes on from QRFJ01001195.1 coordinate 164,206, forward strand.
TAGACTCAATAATGAGCATACCTCCAGAAGGACCAGCCTCCTTCTTATTCTTCAGGGTGGCCAGATATGTAGGGCAGTTCTGCTTCCAGTGGCCATCATTATTGCAATGGAAACACTTTCCTTTGTCAGCGGCCTTCTTTTTTGGCTCTACCTTTTTCTTCTTTCCTCCTTCCACTTTCTGCTTTTTCGTAGACTTCTTCTTCTTTCCAAAAGACTTTTTCTTGGAAGAAGTCCATTCCATAGCAAGCACTGAGCCTTTAGAACCTTTCATAGAAAGCTCAGTGGTAACCAGCATGTTCATAAGTTCGGCCAAGGTGTTTTGAAGTTTATGCATATGGTAGTTCATGATGAAATGCCTATACGCATCAATTAAGGATTGCAGAATTATATCATTCTACAGATCCAAGTCCAACCTCACTCCGAGTTTCTCAAGCTCTTCCAAATCCTTGATCATTATTAGATAATGATCTTGGACTGACTACCCATCACACATCTTAGCCTTGAATAGTCGTTTAGTGACTTGATACTTGGCTGCACAACTCTATTCACCAAACATCTCCTGTAGGTGAGCCAACATTTGGCGAGCAGTTCTGATCTTCATGTTGGCACTGAAGCTCATCAGACATCAAGCCCAACATGCAATATCCGGCCTTATTATCTTCGTCAGTCCACTTATCCAGAGATGCTCTCTGTTCAGCGGATGGACGAGCTAGTAAGGTGGGAGAATTTTGGTTCAATACATGAGTTAACTTCTCAAAATCCAAAATAATTTTGAAGTTTCAGAGCCAATCCTTGTAATTGGTCCGATCAATCTATGGGTGTCCAGAATTCATGCTAGTGGATTGGATGCAGACATTTTTCTATAGAGAGTCAAAGTTTCTAGTTAGATATTATAATTAAGACTTTAATCAATTTATTTAAAAATTTTATTTTAAAATAAATTAGCTCTCACTATTTTCTTGGATCTCTATACTCCCTCTGTAGAGATGCAAAAATCTCCATGATTATGATTTCTAATGGGTGGTGCGGTCCCACCAACTGACTCATTACCTCACCTAACAGTTATTGGTGATGGATTAGCCAATGAGTGAATAACTGTTGTTCAATGATTCTCTAATCATGGTGCACCCAAACTTGGTCTCTAATTTATGAATCTCACCATGTCTAGAATATTGATCTACTTCTTAGTTAAGTCAGACCCACCATTTGCACAGATTGGATTCCTAATTGGGTCTCTCATCGTATCCAAAATATTGGGCCCAATCGATCCTCCAACCTGTAGCATCCAATGCCTAATAGACATGATGCATCTTCTTGGTGTAATTGAGACACTGTAACCAGCCGAAAACAATCAACCCCAGGAAGGGCCCGCACATCTACAATGGTGGAAGACCTTAGACTTAATCTTTTCTTAAGGAGATTTGATTTAGGTCTCATTAAACTAGACTTGACATAGTCATAACCATTATGACTAACCTAGTGGCATAGGTTAGCTCGGATTACTGACCACCTCAAATCAGAACTGAGTCAATAAACATGGCTAGGTAAGTGAGGCCAGTGGAAGGGATATGCTATTAACTTGAGAAGAACGCATTCGAGTCGAGTAGCTCTCAATTAAAAACCAGTCGATCGTATCTGCCAAACTTACCTTAGACACCAAATTATTGAGCCAGAACCAATTGGGTTAGCCTACAATCCAGACTCTAACCACTGAGCCTAATTAGGTCTTAGCTTGATCGATCACTCACGTGACTCGATCTTGACCCAGACTTAATCCTATTAGGCTGGTCAATTTAAGCATTGTTGATCCCATCTAACCAACTCTTGATTTGGTTTGATCAACCGCTAGACCTAATTGAGCTACCCAAGCCCGAACCCAATTTATGAATATGTCTTAGATCTAAAATTCTCAATTTTAGACCTAATTGATATTTCATAAACTTAATTCTTAATTAAGTTAGGGTTCTTAAACAAAATATGTAAATAAGATCCTAGGATTTCAGGATCTAGGATTTTGCAGAAAGTAAGTTTTCAATTTCTAATTAAGGACGAACCTGCAAGCACCCCTACACATCATAAGAACATCCCATCGAATGGGAGGAGAGGGTCTTTAAGCCCTACTTTGTTCTTATGATCGGACGGCCAAGGGGAATGCCTTAATCAGAAAATACAACTAATCTACAAAAACTAATTAGATCTAAGCATATATCTCATATAAAAAAATAGATCTAATTAAAACATGTTTTGTATATATCACATATATCATGCATGCATGTATTTTTCAGATCTAAATTATCTCATAATCATCTAAAAAATTAAATTTAAATTTGATCTTATCAAATAAAATTTAATCTAGACCTATTTGCAGAACTATTCTACAACTTATCTAAACATGCAACTATCATATCTCATATGAATAAATTAAATTTAATTTATTTTCTATTTTTAGATCTGATTATAACATTTATAAGATTCAAAAAATAGTAAATAAATAGATCTAAAAATTATATTTAATTAAATAAAAAATATGATTATACTAGACTACACATAGAATAATTCTATTCCTAGTCTAGTTATGTATCTCATACATATTAGATCTAGATTAATTAATTTTAATTTTTTATTTTTTTGATTTTAGATCTAATCACATCTCATGTGATATCTAAAATTATTAATTAATTAAATTAAATTAGATCTAAATAAATTTTATAAGAACCTGGCTCTGATACCAGTTGAAGAAAAATCCTGATTTCCCGGGTTAAGTTCGTTCAAATCTGATTGGATCGAGAGGCATATTTTAAAATTTTTCTCTTAGATCCTAATCAGATCTAACACTTTTTAGATCTAATTTTATAATTTGATAAATAAAAAAATTAAATTAAATTAATTCTGAATTAATTTTACCTTGATTCTGGGTAATCTGATTACCCGTTGATGATCCTGCCGAAGCCCTGAGGTTCTGGATCTTGCCATGCAAGTGCCTGACCTCTATCAGTATCCACTCAGATTGGATCTGGAGATCCTCTGCTTCTCTTTCTTTTCTCTAAAAATAAGATTTGGATCTAATTTGAAGGATCTTCAAAACTTCTTCTGAAGATCACCCATCGTCTCTGCAGCAATGCTGCCTTCTTCCTTTTTCGTCAGCCTTTTCTTGCCTGACTCGCACTAATCTGAAGGCCCAACTTTCTTGGGCATGGAGAGGAGAGAGAGGGCTAGATGGTGGCATAGGAGAAGGGAGAGGGGCAGCCTTGGGGTCGTGGCTAAGAGGAGAGAGGAGTTCTTAAGAAGTGGGTGCAGATAGGGTCTATTTATAGACTCTGCTGCGCCATGCAGTGCTGCATCACCCCGGCCAATCACGTTGCTTCGTGCAATCAGATCTAAATCTGATTGATGGGATGACATCACCTGATCCAATCAGATGAGAGACCCATAGGTTCATTCTTAGATGGCGCCTAAGACTGGTCAAAGTAGATACCCAAGGGCCACCTAAGTAGAAACCAAGAAGCAACCTGGAGTCCCATCCGTATGGGACTCCAGCATCCCTATCCATGGGCGCATGCCATCCTAGACGTGCACCCCTTCTTTTCAATTTTTAGAGAGGGGACAAGCCCCTATCTGCTTTTCAATAAGTGCATGACACATGGGCAGATGTCCAAGGGTCAAAGGTCAATGTTTGACCAAGTCAAAGTACAAGAATTAGCAGATGACGAAAAATGGCAGGTGTTGTCTCAAATTTATCTGATAAATTAAGACAATCCTTTTTTGACTTAAAGAAGCTCCAATCAGACCAGGTAAAGGTACCTGAGTGAGTATAAACTTATTTGGCTCAGTCGAGATAACTTTTATGATAGAAAAAGGAGAACGTTAGGCTCAATCATGTGCTAGCATGATTCCTTGAACCTAATTGAATCTTATTCAAATCAATTGAACTGGGTTAGTCCAATTGATGATATCCAGATTCAAACCCTTATTTGTATGACCCAATTAGGTTCAGTTCTGTATGATAATGGGATATATCATGATCTCCATCATCGACATCATTGAAACTCCTTTCGATGGATCAGAACTCTTCTGATTCAGACAACTTAGAATGATCGATCATCTAAATCATTCTAATTGCTCCCAAAATCCATCAGTGACACCTAGCAGCATATAGTGGCAACCCATCAAAATTGAAAAATGAACCTCTCGGTGCAGCTACTTATGTGATTAAGTTCTTCTATCTTGAGCCCCGATCAAATTAGGATTAAGGTGAACTCGTCAAACCCTAATTTCTATCATATGATTTAATCATTCGATTCAAGTCCGATGTGAAAACCTTAATAGAAACTCTTTCTATTATTTCACACTCTGCCATGGCCATGGGCTTATGGACTTGATTCTCATGATCATCATAGGGCTGCTCCTCTTCTACTGAGGTAGATAGATTCCATCTTGGTGCAATCCAATTCCTACAATGAACATGCTATAGCCAACATACACCTCAGGGTTCCGAATGGCTAGGAGACCGAGTCATGGTGTAGTCAAACTATAACACCCTCAAGGTGAACTATCGATGCACCTCAGGTCAAAGAATCAGACACACCACTGCAGCATCGAGTCAGTCATCGACGAGAAGGTAGACTTCCTTATGACTACTCGAGGTGGTCACGCTCAGTGCCCTCATTCTCTAACGAGTACCTGTACTCTCACTTCGATGTCTTTACACCATAGACTTAAGACTCATCTACTATAAAGAAGCAATTGTACGCTAATCTTTTGGATCAATCACCATCCTCATGATGATCCTACGGTCAGAAGCATTTTATGAGTTAATAAATGAAAATTCATGTCTTAAATTTTCAGCTCTTGAAAAAATGAATTATCATTACCACTAACTCAAGGGATGTAGTACAGACACTAAATATACTTATTGATAGAAAATAACCCATTTTATTATTTATAGTCAAAATTATAATTTTGCCCTTAGAAGTGTATTATACGTGTCAGTCAATTCTAGCTTCTAGGGCACACATATCTAACAATCCACTCATCGTGATGTAGCCACACAGCATGTCTAACCTCCATGGATCATCCACATGAGGCCCTGGTCCCGATTGGCTCCTCTCGAGTGCTAGCTCGACACCAGATGCCTTTGATGGTTGATCTAGACCAATCTGAATCGATCTTCCTCCAATGATTTTTTGGACACTCTAGAAAATTATCAAAGATAGGGGAGAGGAGAGGAAGGTTTCTCAAGAGTTTTATGATTTTGTGACACTCATAGCTCACATTCTCTCTTTTCGAACCTTAGGCTGAAACCCTAGGGCAGCACACGCAGAAAACTCTGCACCTAACTCTCTATATTTTTTCTTTCTCTCAGATATTTTCTGACTTTTCTCTCACATAGGAAGGGAGGAATTCATGAAGACTCTTCTCACTCAAGAATGTGCATACACCCAGAGAAGTACTCCTTTTATTTTGTCCAAGATTGAATCAACATCGCATGGGAGGATAAGAATGAAGTGGTTGCCCATTTAAATTCAAACTTCTTTTGAATTCAAATGGTAACCAATCTACTCTTATCCACCTTAGCATGAGAAGCATGGGCATGCACCCCTCTTGTGTGAAAAAAATGTGCAAGAAACATTTTTCTCATAGAAAAAGTTGGGCATAGAAGGTGAGGTGGCGTAGGAAAGGAAAGACTAATCAAACTAGTCTTGAACTTATCTTATCCAATTGAACCAACCCAAACTAATTTGGCTAGGTTTAATTAGACTAGATTAAATCTAACTAATTTAGGCTTAATTAGACTCAATTAAATCCTAATCAAATCAAAAATTGATCAAGCCCAACCTCTGATCAAATCAGGGATCAAACCTCCTCGGCGATCAGGTCATCTCATAACCTAATCGGGTCAAACCCAATTGAACCTATTCAATTGGACTTAATCTAAAAATCATTACTCAATCAAACTGAGTTAATTAATGATCAAATCACTAATTAATCCTCTCATAAATATGAAATCTAAATTCAATAGGTATTCAAGAAATAGAGTTCCATCAAAATGAAACTCTTGATTGAAGAGTCCTTAACCAGTGAGACTGTAACACCCCACCCCTAGTTAAGCATGGGTGACGGTGCCACACCCCACCCTTATCTAAAGGTTAAGAAGATTTCTAAATCATAATGATACTGAACTATAATATCATTCAATAATCTATTTTTAGTTAAGCTAAACAATCCATTAATCAACAACACAGGCATTTCAAATAAATTCTCTTAACTTGCTAAAAACCATTATCACAACATAGCTCACCAAATTATATAAACAAACTCAACCGTTCAACTACAAACCATATTTTATCCATATATTCTATTCATCAAACTATCCTTTTAATACACATCTTTACTAAATAAATTAAAACATATACATATAGTAGTTTTTAGCTTAACTATCCTAGATATACAATACTTTTCAAAATACATCTCTTTTACAAGCTCATATTATCAAAACTACTTCCTCCACTAGAAGTAATGATACATAGGCTGAAACATATCTTTCAGCTCAGCTACTCCCAAAACTATAGGTAGAAAAAGTGAGGGATGAGACTTGAAAAAGTTTCAGTGAGTGCATATCCAAATATGAACGTGAAAAATAGAACAACTATAATTCTTATGATATCATGCATAACTTACTGCTAATAAACTTCCAAATATAAATGTACCAATATGAATAAATCGCACAATAGCTTTCCTTCAAAATAAACATATACCTTTGCTTACCACTGATAGTATCATAATAACTTATCACCATAGGATTTCTTACAAGCAACTGCACCACAATTATAATCACATTCACCTATGAGCAGTCTCATGACACACTCTCATAGGAAAAATCATACCATAATCATATCCATATGAGCAGCCCCATGACATACTCTTATAGAAAAAATTACATCATAATCACATCCATATATGAGTAGTCCCATGACACACTCTCATAAAAAAAAAATATCATAATCACATCCACATATGAGCAGTTCCGTGACATACTCTCATACAAGTAATCAATACCACATTCACAATCATATATGAGTAATTGCACACTGACACACTCTCATATGGATAACTAGTGCCATGTTCACAATCACAACCACATCCTCATATGAGCAGTTCCATCGACACACTCTCATATGGGTAATCATACCACCATCATAACATACTCTCAATTGAGCATTCCCTTAACACACTCTTAGATGAGTAGTTCCATCAGGTATCATACATATCAATAAGCCTCCATGGCACATAAACAAAAATCACCCATATACAAGATGAAACCACATAAGATATCACTATGAAACATGTTTAAAATCACTAAGTCATGCTTTTAAAACCATGAGAACATATGCTTGTTGATAAAATACATAAAAGCTGTTCGGAATCCATTCTTTGTTTTAATGGTTTTCAAACCACATGTATATGAAAATAACATAAGCTGCAAAGTATTGAGAGTGTATCCTATTTTTCAAATAATATTTTTACTTAGCAAAGTGCACTAAAAATACCATAAATAGATGGAATTCACTCACCTTCATAGCTATTGGTTACTCGGTTTATTTCACAGCAGCTTTTCAACTCTTTTCCTTTCTTGTATCATTAATAACTATTTAAACCCATGTCATGTGGTTCAAAATCAGAACTATACATACTTTGCTTCCAAACTGCTTACTTTAGTCTTTTAACTATTCCCTTCTACTTACTTTTGCTTGCTTTAGCTTAGGTTTAAATAAACCTCAACCTAACTCATATATTTCTAGACATTTAACTTTATTTATATTCTCATAAATGGTTTTAAGTTCAGCAAACATCATCTTAGTTTATAGCTAAACTACTACAACTATTTCAGCACCATAAATAATGTAATTCCACTTCAAATCTAGGTTTAAAATGCATAATTAACTTTACTACAACATCTCATCTACTGATAATACTTGAAAGATTAATTTTAAATCTAGTTTAGAGCTTTAGAAATCTTACCTCAATGATTAGGATCACTACTACAACTAACACAGATTTTTTTTCTTTTCTAAATAAGCTACTTGTCTCCTTCAATCTAATTCTTGACCAAACATCTATCCCTAACAAATTTCTCTTTGACTGCTCACTAAAAATAGGCCTTCTTCAGCTCTCTTCTCTTCTCTTTTCTTTCTGAATAGCTATAAAACTCAGAACATACTAAGGAACAACCGATGTTTTGTTATTTGGATAAAAAACATAAACTAAATTGAACCTTGCTAGATGTCAACCCATGAATCTTCCACCCAATTCTCCACTTGCTAGGTGTTGTTCAGATGGTTTTCCAACTATTTATTTATTTCCTCAAGCTGCTAAGTCATCCCATGAAAAATGAATTTAAAATTCCAACTCAAACCCTCTCGGTTAAAATCTGCTCGAAATTTTTGTGATTCGGATTGACACCTTAGAGAAAAGGGTCGATACCCCAACACAAGTCAGCCTCCAGATCATCTCTTTTCTCAAATAGGTTATCCCTCAGGTCGTTCCATAGGTCAACCCCTCACACAAAAGTATCGACACCTTATAGGCAAGTGTCGACCCCTTCTAGTGCCACCACAAAACTTTCTGAAACCTCTCTTTTTGTTTTCATAAGACAGCATCGACACCTCTTGGAGAACTGTCGACCCCTTTCTTAACACCTCTTGAAGAAGTGTCGACCCCTTCCCGTGGGTTTCACAAAAATTTTATTTTCATGCTCTATTCACAGCTTTACTCAATACTCTGCTTATTTACATTTCTTTTTTTTTAAGTTAATATCCTCATTTATTTTACTCTCCATTAACTTTAAAATATAAATATAAATATGGAACACCCTCTCATTTAGAATCAATAAAAATATCAAAAAAATTAAAATCCTCAAGATAGGATCTCAAAACCTAGGTTCTAGCTCAAATTTTTTGAAATCCGAAACTTTTAAAACTTTCTTCCTTCAAAATGAATAGGTTAAAGGGTCTCAACATTTATTAAAATTCATCTTGAGACTCACCAACACCTAAGAATCAATTACTATTAATTTTGGTCTTAAGAAAATCTATATTTTATATAGCTCTCCAGATAGGTGCTACTTTCAGACTTAGAAAATTTTTATACTAAAAATGATAGATAGCCATAATCTAGGTATGGCAATTGGGTCGGGTCGGGTCGAAAATGGATTGGGTCAGGTTGAAAATGGGTTGGGTCAGAAAATTATCAATCCAAACCCGACGTATTTATTAAATAGGTTAAAAAATTTAAACCTAAATCCAATCTTTTTATTTAACAGGTAACCCAACCCGACCCACTTAACCCATTTATTAAATGGGTTAAATAGGTTAAACATGTTAAATAGGTCGGGTTAAATGAGTCAGAAATTGATTAATCGGGTCTTAAATAGGTTAATGGGTTAAATAGGTTATATGACTCAACTCGACCTAAATATTAAATGGGTTAAAAGGGTTAAATGGATCAACCATCTGAAACTTGAATTCGACCCATTTATTAAATAAGTTAAATAGGTTGATCCATTTATATCTCGACCCTATTTAATCCAAACCCAAACCTATTTAAGGTGGGTCGAACGTAGGTCAGGTTGGCAGGTCGGGTCAATTTTTGCCACCCCTTCCACAATCTGTGCTCAAATAGATCAAACATACCATAAATAAACTACTACACCATATATACAGAAACATAAATCTTTTAATTCTATTATTTTGCTGATTCAAGATGTTACAGAGACTCTTGATCTCGATGTCCCAAATAAGTGAAACTCATAATTATAGAGCCCCAGATCAGTAGGACTCTCGATCATAGAGTCCCGGACAAGTAGGACTTAGAGTCCTAATGTAGTAAGACTCTTGGTTGCATAGTTCGAGTCTAGTAGGACACTTGATCCTAGAGTTCCAGATAAGCAGGACTTAGAGTTCCAGCCCCGTAGGACTCTCTATCAAAGAGTTCTAATCTAGTGGAACTCTTGACCATAGAGTCATAGTCTAGTGGGATTTTTTTATCAACCATCAGATTAGGTAGGAACCTCTAATGTGTGTGATTTCGTAGGTTTGAATCTAAGCTGGTAGCATAGGAACCATTTTCTGTACTAATCGAGTGACCATCTAGCAATGATACCCAATGTCCAGATAGGTCAAATAGTTACAATCACACCACTTAGAACCTACATGAATATGGTCACCATATAATTCATCCCTTTGAACTCTATTTAGGATGACTTAGAGTTAAACTACCAATCTTGAAAAGTACATTCATATCGTATCTCAATGCAATCAGTCCTGTGACTCCTCACTAGGACTATCCTAGCCAAAGATTTGCTAAATTGAAATACAACTGAACACAACTCTTGAATTAGAGTGGTCAATTTTATCTTGATTCACACACCGACTCCTTAAGTACTTGACTGTGCCTAGAAATCTTCTATCACTGAATTAGAAATTCAGGTAGTCCAGCACCAAAGTATAATATTTTGCTTGAAAGTTATTATGGTGATCTCAGGTCAGAGGGACACTTATACCTATATCCCATCAAAGCAAATCTTGATAGCAGAAAGGCTCTAGAGTTGGTCACGTTCAGTGTAAATGTATCCCTATATCTCATCTGCATGCCATACTAGTATCTCCATACTCCTTGGTTAAGAGGACAACTAACCCATATAGCATACAATGACCTACACTTGATAAACATTATCATCCTTGGTAACAATATATCATTTGGTTGCGAATAGGTTTAAGGACTAAATGATAAATCCTCCTTTATCGAGATTCTAAATAGTCCTAAGGACTTCACCATAACACAAGAGTTCATTAGAAGATGAAGAAATTTATGATGAAAAATATCAAAATAACTTTTATTCATTTATTAAGTCATATATAAATATAAAAAATATAGCTCAAATATCAATAGACTGATGATTGGCTTTGAAACACTATTTTCAATAATTTTTCACTTGGACTAAAGCCAATTGGTATAGTATCTAATACCCATCTTCAATTTGAAGTTGTCAAACTTCTTCACCATAATGGCTTTACTGAATGGGTTGGCCAGGTTCTCCTTTCCATCGATCTTTTGAAGGTTGACGTCATCTTGATCCACGATCTCTCAAACAAGATGGTAGTGGCATAGAATATGCTTCGTCTACTGGTGTGCTTTCGATTTTTTTGTATGACCAATGGCTCTAGAGCTATCACAGTAGAGCAAAACTAGACCATCAAGAAAGGGTGCCACTCTAAGCTTAGAGATGAACTTTCTTAACCACACCGCTTCTTTGGCGGCATCTGATATAGTGACGTAATCTGTCTCACAAACAGAGTCGACCACCATGTATTGCTTGAAATTTTTTCAGCAGACAACTCCACCATTAAGGAAAAATACATATCTCGACATATTTTTACTATCATCATGATCAGACTGAAAATTAAAGTCTGTAAACTCCTTAAATCTCAAGTTTGACTCACCATAAATAAGCCATTGGTTCTTAGTATTTCTTAAATACTCCATGATGGTTTTAATAATCTTCCGATGATTCTCTCCTGGATCAGATTGGTATCTACTCATTATTCCTAGTGTGTATGCCACATCTAGTCGTGTACATGTCATGGCGTACATGATAGAACCCACTATCGAAGTATATGAAATTCTACTCATATGCTCTCTCTCTTGTGGTATTGTTGGATAATTTCTCTTTGAGAAAAAAATTTCATGACCTATTGGTAGATTGCCTTTCTTAGAATTCTTCATGCTAAACCACTTCAGCACAGTATCAATGTACATAGATTGGGATAACCCAAGCAATCTTTTCGATCTATCTCTATAGTCTTCATTCCTAGAATGTAGGAAGCTTCTTCCAGATCCTTCATGAAGAATTATAATGATAGCCAAATCTTTATTTTCTGTAATGTAAGGACATCATTCTCGATTAAGAAAATATCATCCACATACAATACCAAGAATACAATCGCTAGACCATTAGCCCACATGTATGTATAGGGCTTTTCTCCATTCTTAATGAAGCTGTACGTCTTGATCATCCAATCAAAATGTATGTTCCAACTCCGAGATGCTTGCTTCAGTCCGTAAGTGGACCTTTGAAACCTACACACCTTAGACTCATATGTGGATGCGAACCCTTCAAGTTGTATCATATATATCTCTTCGTCCAGCTTTCTATTTAGAAAAGCTGTTTTCACATCCATCTACTAGAATTTTATTAGATGTATGTCCTAGAAGCCAGATTGGTCGATACTTATTAAATACTTTCTAGAAGCATTTTCATAATTTTAACTTAAAATTAATTAAAAGATCATTTATTCTATCATATTATGTATTAAAATATCTATGATACAACCATTGAGTTAATAGGCATGATAACACATATTCCCAAAAATTAAGAATTTAAGGCATGTGTTATCATAATTAACACATAAACTGCTTTCGATCGTAGGAACATCATGAGGATGATGATCAATCCGGAAGATCAGTGTACAATCACTTTCTTAGGATAGATAAGTCTTGAGTCTATGTTGTGGGGACATCGGAGTAAGAGTATAGGTACTTATTGAGAATAAGGGCACTAAGTATGACCATCTCGAGTAGTCATAAGGGAGTCTACCTTCTTATCGATGACAAGCTTGATGCTGCTACGTGTGTCTGGTTCTTTGACCTAAGGTGCATCGATAGTTCACCTTGAGGGTGTTATAGTTTGACTACACCATAACTCGATCTCCTAGCCATTTGAAATCTTGAGGTGTATGTTGGCTATAGCATGTTCATTGTAGAAATTTGATCACACCAAGATAGGATCTATCAGTCTCGGTAGAGGAGGAGTGGTCCTATGATGATCATGAGATCGAATCCTAAAACCCATGGCCATGGTAGTGTGAATCTAATAGAAAGAAGTTTTTATTAGGGTTTCACACTAGACTCGAATTGAATGATTCATTCATATGATGGATGTTGGGTTTGATGAGTTCACCTTAACCCTAATCCCATTGGAGCTCATGATAGAAGAATCCAATCACACCGATAGCCACATCGAGAGATTTGCTATTTAGTTTTGATGGATTACCATCATATACTACTAGATGTCATTGGTGGATTTTGGGACCAATTAGAATTATTTTGATGATCGACAATTCTAATTGGATGAATTGAAAGAGTTTTGATCCATCGAAAAGTATTTTGATGATGTCGATGATGGATATCATGACATATTCCATTACCATACAAAACTGAACCTAACTAGATCACACAAACAAGAATTTGGGTCTAGATGTCATCAATTGGGCTAACCCAGTTTGATTGATTTGGATTAGATTTAATTAGGTTCAAAAAAATCATGCTAGCACATGATTGAGCCTTACATTCTCCTTCTGTAGTCATTCTAGTTCATCTCAACTAAGCCAAATTAAATATGGCTCAATCAAAAACTCTATCCTAGTCTGACTGAAACTTATCCAGGTCAAAAAAGTATTATCGTAACCTAATCTAGGCTTGTCCTAATCCATCGAATGTAAATAGGATAAGACCTACTAATTTTTGAAACTATTTGGACAAGACTCATCCAAAAATTCTATAGGGATTTGTCTTGATCTGATTGAATCTTGTCCTGGCCTAATCAAGGCCTATCCTAAATCCTATAAGATGGAAACAAGACAAGGGTTGTGCTAGGTCTATAAATAGACCCTTGATCAAACTGTTTGATCATCGCAGTTATCCTATGGTGAAGCCCTACCTCTCCCACTATTTCCCATGCCCTCTTCCTGCTCCTCACCCTCTCCTCATGCCCAAAGAGTTGGGTACATCAGCGAACATGAGTTGGATTGCCAATCTTGTGAAGGCTGTGTTGTTGATTCCCTGATTGAGAGATGGACATGCTACTACCGAAGATTAGATCGAAGGCTCACTAGATTGATTCTAGATCTAATCTTTGGAGATCAGATTTAGGAGAAGACTTCTAGGTCTGATCCAAGTGAATACCAGTAGAGGCCGAGCACGTGCATGGCTCAATCAGAACCTTGGATCAGTCGTCAGATCATCACAATAGGTAAATGGTTTACCAAATCAGGTGATATCAGATATCACTATTTTTATTTTTATTTTATTTATAAATTTTAGATCAATCTAATCAGATCTAAGAATTCTCAGATTTGATCAAATCATGAATTTTTTTTTTAATTATTTTGCTGTAAATCTGATCAGATCATATTCACCCTACAGTAGAAAAATCTAGATTTTTCTTCAATTTTATAGTCCAAATAGGCAACTATCGCAAGCATAATCTAAATGGATTTGAGCATTACCACAGGAGAAAATGTCTCATCATAGTCATACCATAACATTGATGATATCCCTTGGCAGTCAGATGGGCTTTATAGGTCTCCATCTTCTCGTCTATGGCCCTTTTCCTCTTAAGGATCCACTTACATCTTATGGGTTTTACCCTTTCGAATCGATCAATCAATGTCCATACATTGTTGACCTTCATGATCCCATTTTGGATTTCATGGCCTCAAGCAATTTCTTAGAGTCAGGTCTCTACATTGCATCCATGTAGGTGATTGGATCCTTATTATTCTCATCGAGTTTGACAGCATCACCATCTCGGACCAAGAATCCATAGTATCTATCCAGCTGACATGGTACTCTACTAGACCGCCTTAAGGGTGCAGGCACAATGGACTCCGAATTTGATCTAATCAAATTCGATTTAGATTCAGCTACTTGTGTCAGTTTTTTCATATGCCAAACTTTCTCAAGTTTGATCTTAAATGCATTAGTCCCTTCACTAAGAAACTTCTTTTTCAAAAAGATTGTCTTAAGATTGACAAACACCTTTTGCTCATCAACTAGGTAGAAGTAATATCCTTTAGTCTTTTTTGGGTATCTTATAAAATTACACTTGTCAGATCTAAGTCCAAAATTTTTCATTACTAAATGTTTGACATAAGTTGGATATCCTCAAATCCTAAGGTGCGAGAGTATTGGCTTATGTCCTGTCCATATCTCATATGGCATTTTGATAATAGACTTACTTGAAATTTTATTAGAATATAACAAGCTGACTCGAGCACATATTCCCATAAGAAGATCAGCAGACTCATAAATTCCATCATGGATCGAACCATATCCAACAGAATTCGATTCCTCCTTTCAAACATACCATTATGCTATGGTGTTCCAGGAGGAGTTCATTGGGAGAGAATCCCATTCTTTCTTAGATATGTCAGAAACTCACTAGAAAGGTACTCACCCCCTCGATCTGACCGAAGAGTTTTAATACTCTTTTCAGTTTACTTTTCTATCCCATTATAGAATAGTTTGAATATTTCAAATGACTTCAACTTATGCTTCATGAAATAGACATGCCCATACCTCGATAGGTCATCCATGAAGGTTATGAAGTAGAAATATTCACCTCTAGCACTTGAGCTCATGGGTCTACATACATCAAAATGTACTAGACTTAGGAGTTTACTGGTTCACTCACTTTTTTCAGTAAAAGATGACTTGGTCATCTTCTCAAGAAGATAGGACCTACAGATCGAAAGTGGTTCACAATCACTAACTTCAAGAATTTCTTCTTGAGCCAACCTATTTATTCTGTTCTTATTTATATGACCTAGCCTACAATGCCAAAGGTAGACTTTAGACACATCATTTAGTCTAGGACATTTATCAGAGGATTGAACTTAATAAGCTATGATAGAATATAAATTTCGTTATTCAATTATCCAATAAATATTGTAACACCATTAAAAATGACATTACAAATATTTTCTTTTATTAAAAATTTAAAACTATTCTTAGCCAAAAGGCCTATAGAAATAACATTCAACAAAAAGTTTAGATAATAGTGACATTCACTAAGAATAACATTATGAGAATTGATTACAAGGTTCATGATTCCTAAAACTAGAGCTGGAACTTGTCTTCCATCTCCAATATTCAGGAATCTCTCATCTTTATCAAATCTCCTACTGACCTACAAACCCTACATCGAATTATAGATATGATAAGAGCTTTCGGCATCTAATATCAAGGTTGTAATATCATATATTGAGAAGTTACAAGGTGTTATCATATAATTATCTTTCTCAGCAACTACTTACTTATTCCTCGGTCTGTTCGAGTCTAGGGAGGCAATGTACTGAGGATAGTTCTTCTTTTAGTGCCCCTGCTTCTTACAAAAGAAGCACTCCATCTGGCTCTAGTTAGGTTTGCGCTTCTTGATCTGACCCTATGTAGACGTCCGGCATGAGGCTGCACCTTCTTATTCTTCTTCTTCTTGTTCTTCTTTCCTTTCTTAAAGGATTGACGATTAGAAGAAGACCCTCCCACTATATTCACTGACTCCTTATGGAGCCGGTGATCCTTCTCAAAGTTCTATAGCAACTCCAATAAGCCATGATAGTTCACTACAGGCTTAGTCATTCAGAAATAAGTAAGGAGAGGAAGAACTTGGGCAAAGAATTCAGGATCACATCCTTCTCGAACTGCTCATGCAGGAGAAAACCCAGCTTAATTAGGCACTCAGTCATCTCGATTATGTACAATACATGATCGATGATTGAAGCCCCATCCCTCATTCGAGCGTTGAAAATGGCTTAATTAGTCTTGTGCCTTTGAACATCATCAGGCATGCCAAAAGAGTCATTCAATATGTGAAGCATCTCATGTGGCTTGACATTCTCAAATAAGTGGCTGAACTCATCATTCATCACTGCCAGCATAATGCACCGAGTGGTGGTGCGGTCACTGAGTCACTTTTGATAAGTATCTCTAAGTGCCCCTTTAGCATCGAGATTGGCTCCTCAGGTGCTAGATCAATCAAAATATATAGGATCCATTCATGCTCCAGGATAATTTTCAACTTTTGATACCAGCTATCAAAGTTGGATTCCATAAGTTTATCATTATCCAACAATGATCGGAGCGATAAGATAGTGGCTATAGCTGCATAATAAGAAAAATTAAAATCTAATTAGTATATGAATTATTTATCTTAAAGACTTAAACTTTAGTCTAAAGATTCTTCCACTATTTAATACAAACTGCTAGCATCTACCTCCAATTCGAGAAATTATTTTAATTTTTTAGTGGGTACTAGAATCCACACAGGCTACACACAAGCCCAACTTTGGTCGGTGAACCCATGTGCATCTATGGGTAGGTTTATAACCAATTATTTCTCTAAACAATTTTTAGTAATTTTAATTTTTTTCTAGCAATCTAATCAGTAGGCTTTGGCCTCCACTGAAAAGATCCGATTAGGTCCAACCATTAACATGACCATATTTGATGCATCTGACCAATAAATGATCAGGCCCAACTTTGATCGGCCAACCGAACCACCATTAAAAAGATACAACCAAATCATCATATTATGAATGATAATTTCATTAGTCAACGTGCACCGGGCCTTTAGGCCTCCAATGATTATTAAACTAATGGATTCATTATCACTCAACTTAATAGAAGGCTATGACTTAGTTATCACCATAACTATATCATTTTTAAGGATCTAATAATTTTAGAGGATTTGATTAACCCATTTTAAGTAGAAGAGAGAGGACAAAGTTACCAATTTTGATTCTTCCACTAACTTCACCAAGTCAGATAAAAAAGGATATAATTTAAGCCGATATTAGGAGTACCTAAATCAGTCACACTGATTTACCTAATTGATATGGATGAGCCTAAATCACTATGTGATCTAATCAAAACCTAATTCACTAAGATGGCCAGGTAAGTAAGATCAGTGGAAGAGATATGCTATTAACTCATCAAAGATCGAATCAACGTGAGTAGCTCCTAATTAAAAACCACTAGTCTGAACTACCAAACTTATCTTAGACACCATTCGGTTTATTAGTTTCAATTTGACCAACCTAGTAATTTCGAGTTCGACTGCATAGCCACGAATCAAGTCCATTTTGTTCTTATTAAAGACATGAATTTGACCAACTGCATCTATTATAATTGAGTCTAAAGAGTCCTTGATCTAATCTAAATCAATATTTGGTTAGATTTGATTAATTACTCTAATTTAGTCTATCCTTTAATTAACCTTAGATCTAACTCAATTAATGGACCTAATTCATCTAACCTAATAACCCACATTTTATTATCAATGACTTAGGATCTTTAATTCATAATTCTAAACCCTAATTCATAATACTTAATTTTTAATTAAGCTTTTGGGCTGAGGGTTGGGGTTTGATATTTTGAAAATATTTTTCAAAATTTTGAAGATTCTTTACAATCTAGCACTGTTCACTAAATGGGTCAACTCATTTCAAAAATGGGTTGGCTAATTTCACAAACAAAACTAGTTGTAGATTTTAATCTAAATCTATGTATACTACATAAAAATTGAGAACCTAAATTTAGATCTAATCTAATACATTCATAATTAAAATTTAGATTAAACCAATCTCAAAAATTGTTTCACCATTTATCTTCAGGAATAAGTTTACGGTGGCACCCCTACCGCCATAAGGGATCCCTATCGAATGGGAGGAGATGGCCTATAAACCATACTTATCCCTTATGATCGGATGGCTTGATGGCTTAATCAAGCTTGATTACTAGGCTACTCAAAAAATTATATATCTAATATATAATTTTTTTTCAAATTTTAGAGCATATAAATCACATTTAATGACCATGCTCTGATACTACTGAAGGTATACAGTGCAGGATTTCTAGCTCTACTTTTAAAAAAAAAAATTCAAAAATTTATGCAATAAAAATAATTATTAATCTAATTAATAATTAAAGCTATTGATCATATCAAAAACTTTATACAATTAAGAATCTAAATGTGATGTACATGCTTTTAAATTTGAAAAACTAAAAACCAGCAGTAAATAGTTTACTGCTACACTACGTGTTCAGAACACGATACCTATGCGGGTAGCAAAACACTCCAATCCAATCACTGTCGGAAGGGTCCACTCATTGTGATGCAGCTAGACAGCATGTCTGGCCTCCATGGATCATCCATATGAATTTTCAATCTCGATCGGCTCCTCCTGAGTGCTAACTTGATGTCGGATGCCTTCGACGGCTGATCCAAATTGATCTAAATCAATCTCCCTCTAGTGATTTTTTAGATGCTCCAAAAAATTATTAGAGATAAGGAAGAGGTGAAGGAAGGTCTCTCAAGAGTTTCATGATTTTCTGACACTCACAACTCATGTTCTTTCTTCCCGAACCCTAGGCTGAAAACCTAGGGCAGCACACTCAGAAAACTCTGCACCCAACTCTCTGTATTTTTTCTTTTTCTCAACCTTTTTCTAACTTTTCTATCATGTAGGAATGGAGAAATTTATGGAGACTCTTCTCACTTAGGAATGTGTGCATGCCCAGAGAAGTCCCTTTATTTTGTGTAAGATTGAGTCAACACTGCATGGGAGTACAAGAATGAAGTGGTTGTCCATTTGAATTCAAACTTCTTTTGAATTCCAATGGTAACCAATCTGCTCTTCTCCACCTGAGGCATGAGAAACATGGGTGTGCGCCCCTCTTGCATGAAAGAAAATGTATGAGAAACATTTTTCTCATAGAAAAAGTTGAGCACAGAAGGAGAGGTGGCACAGGAAAGGAAAGACTAGTCAAACTTGTCTTGAACTTATCTTATCCAATTGAACAAACCCAAACTAATTTGGCTAGGTCCAATTAGACCATAATAAATCTAACTAATTTAGGCTTAATTAGGCTTAATTAAATTTTAATCAAATAAAAAATTGATTAAGCCCAACCTCTAATCAAATCAGGAATCAAACCTCCTTAGTGATCAAGTCATCTCATAACCTAATCAGGTCAAACCCAACTAAATCCTATTCAATTAAACTTGATCCAAAAATCATTACTCAATCAAAATGAGTTAATTAGTGATCAAATCACTAATTAAATCTCTCATAAATTTAAAGTCTAAATTTAGTGGGTGTCGAGGTGACAGAGTTCCATCAAAATGAAACTCTTGATTGAAGAATTCTCACTCACTAGGACTCTTGATCCTGGTGTCCCAAAGAAGTGAAACTCATGATCACAAAGCCCTAGACTGGTGGAACTCTCGATCATAGAGTCCTAGACAAGCAAGACTCAGAGTCCTAGTGTAGTAGGACTCTTAGTCATAGAGTCCTAATCTAGTGAGACTCTTGACCATAGAGTCTCAGACAAACAGGACTCAGAGTTCCAGCCCAGAAGGACTTTTAATCTAAGAGTCTCAGTCTAGTGAGACTCTTAACCATAAAGTTTTAGTCCAGTAGGACTCTTCATTGATAATTAGATCTAGTTAGAACCTCTAATGTGTGTGATCCCGTAGGTTGAAATCTAAGCCGGTAGCATAGGAACCACTTTCTGCACTAATCGAAGTAACCATCTTATAATGATATCCGATGTTCGAATAAGTCGAATAGCTGCAATCGCAATACTCAAAATCTACGTGAATATTGTTATCACATAATTCATCCCTTTGACCTCTGTGTTTAGGATGACTCAGAGTTAAGCTAGCAACCCTAAAAAGTACATCAATATCATATCTTAACGAATCAGTCCTGTGACTCCTCACTAGGACTACCCTGACCAAGGATTTAATAAATTAAAACACAACTGAATACAACTTCTGAACTAGAGTGGTCAATCCCATCTTGATTCATACACCTACTTCTCAAGTACTTGACTGTACCCAGAAATCTTCCATCACTGAACTAAAAATTTAGGTAGTCTAGCACCAAAGTATAGTTAATTGCTTAAAAGTCACTATGGTGATCACAGGTCAGAGGGATACTTATATCCACATCTCATCGAAGCAAATCATGGTAGTAAAAAGGCTCCAGAGTTGGTCACATTCAGTACAGATGTATCCCTATATCTCATCTGCATGCCATACCAGTATCTCCACACTCCTTGGTTAAGAGGACAACCAACCCATATGACACACAACGACCTACACTCGTTAAACGTTATCATCCTTAATAATAATGTATCATTTGATCACTAACAGGTTTAAGAACTAAATGATAAATCCTCCTTTGTTGATTCTAAATAGTTCTAAGGACTTCACCACAACATAGGACTTCATTAGAAGATGAAAGAAATTATGATGAAAAATATGAAAATAATTTTTATTTATTTATTAATTTATATATAAATATAGAAATATAGCTCAACCATGAACAAGCTGACGATTGGCTTTAAAATACTATTTTCAATAATCTATGAGTTGCAGGATCGAACTGCGACAAAAAAACCATAATCATAGAGAAGATGGAGGAATAGTGGAGAGAGAGGAAGCGTTAGAGATACAGAGAGAGTAGGAGGAATAATCTAAGAGGACATGTATCCACCAATCAAATGAGGTAAGGTGGTGAAAATATGAGGACCTATTAGATATATGTGCCCTAGAAGCTAGAATTGATTGACATTTGTAATACACTTCTAGGGGCAAAATTATAATTTTGACTAAAATCAATAAAATGGGTTATTTTCTATCACATATGTGTATTTAGTGTCTATGATACATCCTTTGAGTTAATGATAATGATAATTCATATTTTCAAGAGTTGAAAATTTAAGACATGAATAATCATTATTAACTCATAAAATGCTCCCGACCATAGGATCATCATGAGGATGGTGATTGATCTGAAAAGTTGGTGTACAATCGCTTCTCTTTAGTAGATGAGTCTTGAGTCTACGGTGTGGAGACACCGGAGTGAGAGTACAGGTACTCGTTAGAGAACGAGGGCACTGAGCGTGACCACCTCGAGTAGTCATTAGGAAGTCTACCTTCTCGTCAATGACTGACTCGATGCTGCAGTGGTGTGTCTGGTTCTTTGACCTGAGGTGCATCGGTAGTTCACCTTGAGGGTGTTATAGTTTGACTACACCATAACTCGATCTCCTAGCCATACGGAATCTTGAGGTGTATGTTGGCTATAGCATGTTCATTGTAGGAACTGGATTGCATCAAGATGGAATCTATCTACCTCGGTGGTAGAGGAGCAGCCCTATGATGATCATGAGAATCAAGTCCAGAAGCCCATGGCCATGGCAGAGTGAAATAATAGAAAGAGTTTCTATTTAGGATTTTCACATCGGACTTGAATCGAATGATTACATCATATGACAGAAACTAGGGTTTGACGAGTTCACCTTAACCCTAATCTGATCGGGGCTCAAGATAGAAGAACTTAATCACACAGGTAGCTGCACCAAGAGGTTCACATTCAGCTCTGATGGGTTGCCACCATATACTGCTAGGTGTCACTGGTGGATTTTGGGAGCAATTAGAATGATTTAGATGATCGATCATTCTAGCTGTTCGAATCAGAAGAGTTCTGATCCATCGAAAGGAGTTTCGATGATGTCGATGATAGAGATCATGACATATCCCATTACCATACAGAACTGAACCTAACTGGGTCACACAAACAAGGGTTTGAATCTGGTGATCATCAATTGAACTAATCCAGTTCAATTGATCTGAATGAGATTCAATTAGGTTCAAGAAAATCATGCTAGCACTCGATTGAACCTAACGTTCTTCTTTTACTATCATAAATAGTTGTCCTGACTGAGCCAAAGGAGTTTGTGCTCAATCAGAGGCCTTCACTTGGTTTGACTAGAGCCTGTCCAAGGTCAGAAAAGGGTTGTCTTATTTTGTAAGATAATACCTGCCATTTTTGGTCACCTGCCATTTCTCGTCCTTTGACTTTGGTCAAAAGTTGACCTTTGACTGGTCAAATGTTGACCATTGTCACACTTTGACTTCTGTCCATGTGTCATGCACCTATTGGAGAGCTGGTGGGGGCTTGTCCTCCTACCAGAACTTGGCAAGGAGGAGGGCGCACGCCAAGGGTGGCATGCGCCCAAGCTGGAGGCGCTTAGGAGTCCTTGTTGGACAGGGACTCTATCTTCTTTTTGGATTCTAAATAGACTCCTCCTAAGAACCAAGTTTGACTGGTCTTAGGCACCATCTAAGAAGTAATCCAAGGAACTCTATTCCCACTAATCAGATTTAGATCTGATTTTATAAAGGATTGTGATTGGTTGGGAAGAAGAAGAGTTGGATTACGCATAGTCTATAAATAAGACCCTATGCCCAACTCAAAGAGAGCATGAATGAATTCCCCACGCCCCAAGGCTATCTCTCTCTTCCTCCTCCATGCCAAGCCCATCTTCTCCCTCTCTTCTCCATGCCTAAAGTAGTTTGAGATCTTAGTTGATGCAATCCAGACGAGAGAAAGACGATAGAAAGCTAGAAGGCTGCGTTGCTGTAAAGGACAACTGCTGATCTTCAAAAGGTATTTTGAAGATCCTCCAAATCAGATTCGGATTTGATATTTGGAGACATGATAGAGAAGAAGAGGATCTCTAGATCTAATCTAAGTGGATACTAGTAGAGGTCAGGCACTTACGTGGCTAGATCCAGAATCTTTCATTGCTTACAGGATCATCAACGGGTAATAGGATTACCCTACATCAAGATAAATTAAATTTGATTTAATTTATCTAGATTTTATTTTTATTATTAAAATAATAAAAATTAGATCTAAAATATCTTAGATCTAATTAGATCAAAAAGAAAAAAAATTTTCAAAAAGAAAAAAATATATCTCTTGATCCGATCAGATCTGAACGAACCTGGTCCGAAAAATCAGGATTTTTCCTTCAACTGATATCAGAGCCAAGGTTCTAAAGTGTTTAGATCTGATTTTAAATTTATTTTAATTAAAAAATAAGTGATTTCAGATGTCACATGAGATGTGATCAGATCTAAAATTAGAAAAAATTAAAATTAAATGATTTGGATCTAAGATTAGAAAATATGCATGACTAAGTTCTAAAATAGAATAGTTCTATAGAATAGTCTTGCATGTTTATAATTTAATTTAATTAAATCATATTTTAGATCTATTTATTTATTATTTTTTGATATTATAATTATTATAATAATATCTAAAAAATAGTAAATAAAAATTATTTAATTTTAAACATCATATGAGATATGATTGATGCATGTCTAGACTAGTTGTAGAATAGTTCTACATAAGTTGTCTAGATTAGAGTTTATTTTGATAAGATCAATTTAAATCTAATTTTTTAGATTATTATGAGATAATTTAGATCTGAAAATATGCATGATTCGATACATGAGATGTATGCAAAATATGCCATGATTAGATCTAATTTGTATATGAGATATATGATATAGATCTAAAACTATTTTGTAGTATTACATGTTCCTGATTAAGGCATTCCTCTTGGCCGTCCGGTCATAAGAATGAAGAAGGATTTAAAGGCCCTCTCCTCCCATCCGATGGGGTGTTCTTATGATGTGTAGGGGTGCTGCATGTTCGTCCTTAATCAGAAATTCCAAAACTTACTTTCTGCAAAATCCTAGATCCTGAAACCCTAGGATTTATTATGCATATTTTATTTATAAATCCTACTTAATTAAGAATTAAGATTATGGAATATTAATTAGGTCTAAAATTGAGAATTTTAGATCTAAGACATATTCATAATACTGGGTTCGGGCTTGGGTAGCTCAATTAGGTCTAAGCGGTTGATCAAACCGAATCAAGAGTTGGTTAGATGGGATCAACAATGCTTAAATTGACCAGCCTAATAGGATTAAGTCTGGGTCAAGATCGAGTCACGATCAAGCAAGACCTAATTAGGCTCAGAGGTTAGAGTCTGGATTGTAGGCTAACCCAATTGGTTCTGACTCAATAATTTGGTGTCTAAGGTAAGTTTGGCACATACGACCGACTGATTTTTAATTGGGAGCTACTCGACCTGAATGCATTCTTGTACGAGTTAATGGCATATCCCTTCCACCGATCTCACTTACCTGGCCATATCTGTTGACTCAGTTCTGATTTGAGGTGGTCAATAATCCGAGCTAACCCATGCCACTAGGTTAGTCATAATTGTTATGACTATGACAAGTCTAGTTTAATGAGACCTGAATCAATTCTCCCTAAGAAAAGATTAAGTCTGAGGTCTTCCACCATTGTAGATGTGCGGGCCCTTTCCCGGGGTTGATTGTTCTCGACTGGATACAGTGGCTCAGTTGCACCGAGAAGATGCAACCATGTCTATTAGGCATTGGATGCTATGGGCTGGAGGATGAGTTGGGCTCAATATTTTGGATACGGTGAGAGACTCAATTAGGAATTCAGTCTGTGCAAATGGTGGGTCTGACTTAACTAAGGAGTGGATCAATATTTCGGATACGGTGAGATTCATGAATTAGAGATCAAGTTTGGGTGCACCATGATTAGAGAATCATTGAACAAGAGTTGTTCACTCATTGGCTAACCCATCACCAATAACTGTTAGGTGAGGTGATGAGTCAGTTGGTGAGACCGCACCACCCACTAGAAATCATTAATCATGGAGATTTTTGCATCTCTACAGAGGGAGTGTAGGGATCTGAGAAAATAGTGGAAGCTAATTTATTTAAAAATAAAATTCCTAAATAAATTGGTCAAGTCATAATTACAGTATCTAACTAGAATCTTTGACTCTCTACAGAAAAATGTCTGCATCCAACCCATTGGCACGTATCCTGGACACACATAGACTGACCTGGACCCAATTATAAAGATTGGCTCAGGAACTACAAAATTATTTTGGGTTTCGAGAAGTTAACCCATGTATTGGACCAGGACCCTCCCACCTTACCAGCCCGTCCATCCATTGAACAGAGAGCATCTCTGGAAAAAATGGATAGACGAAGATAATAAGGCCAGATATTACATGTTGGGCTCGATGTCTGATGAGCTCCAGCGCCAACATGAAGATATCGGACTGCTCGCCAAATGTTGGCTCACCTGCAGGAGATGTTTGGTGAACAGAGTCGCGCAGCCAAGTATCAAGTCACGAAATGACTTTTTAAGGCTAAGATGCGTGATGGGCAGTCAGTCCAAGATCACTGTCTGATGATGATCAAGGACATGGAAGAGCTTGAGAAGCTCGGTGTGAAGTTAGACTTGGATCTGCAGAATGATATTATTCTGCAATCCTTGACTGATGCATATGGGCAATTCATCATGAATTACCACATGCATAAACTTCAAAATTCCTTGGCCGAATTAATGAATATGCTGGTCACCGCTGAGCTTTCTATGAAAGGTTCTAAAGGCTCAGTTCTTGCTATGGAATGGACTTCTTCCAAAAGAAAGTCTTCTGGAAAGAAAAAGAAGTCTGTGAAAAAGCAAGAAGGTGGAAGGAGAAAAGAAGAAGAAGGCAGAGCCGAAGAAGAAGGCCGCTGTCAAAGAAAAGTGTTTCCATTGCAACAGCGATGGCCATTGGAAGCGGAACTGCCCTACTTACCTGGCCACCCTGAAGAACAAGAAGGAAGGTCCTTCTGGAGGTATGCTCGTTATTGAGTCTAACCTTACGGTTTCTTCTGCATCCAGTTGGGTGCTTGACTCTGGTTCTAGTGCTCATCTGTGCACTTCCATGCAGGGTCTTGAGGATAGCAGGAGGCTGAGGGATGGAGACATGATCCTACGCATCGGTAATGGAGCAAGAGTTGCTGCAGTGGCGGTGGGAACATACCCTCTTCGATTACCATCTGGTTTAGACTTAGTTTTGAAAGACTGTTATTATGTGCCTGCAGCTAGCAGGAATTTGATTTCTATGTTTCATGCTTAGCACTAGAAGGCTATGTGATTACCTTCTTTAAGGACCATTGTAACATTCTTTATGAAAGAAATAAAATTGCAAATGGTTTTCCTTATTAATGGTCTTTATCAGCTACATATTGATGTACCTATTCTAACTATCGAGCAAAACGTGAATGCCAAACGACCTAGGGATAGTCCAAACGATAGGATATCTATGGCACCTGAGATTAGGTCATATAGCAGAAGATAGGATCAACAAATTGGAGAAAAATGGGCTATTGAGTCCATTGACTTCCGAGTCATATCCAACTTGTGAATCTTGTCTTCAAGGCAAAATGACTAAACTCCCTTTTGTAGGACATGGGGAAAGGGCCACAGATCTCCTTGCCCTAGTACATACTGATGTGTGCGGCCCATTTGATGTGCCGGCTAGAGGCAATTTTGTCTACTTCATTACCTTTACCGATGATCTATCTAGGTATGGGTATGTGTATCTTATGAGACACAAGTCTGAAGCTTTTGAAAAGTTCAAAGAATTCAGACATGAAGTAGAAAAATAAACTGGAAAACCCATTAAGGTTCTTCGATCAGATCGAGGAGGTGAATACCTTAGCCGAGAATTCCTAGACTATCTCAAGGAAAATGGCATAGTCTCTCAATGGACTCCACCAGGAACACCTCAACTCAACGGGGGTTTCAGAATGGAGAAATCGGACTCTATTGGATATGGTCGATCCATGATGAGCTTCACAGACCTTCCTGATTTTCTTTGGGGACACTCATTGTTAACTTCAATTTATCTACTGAATAGGGTTCCCTCTAAAACCGTTCCTACCACACCGTATGAGATATGGCATGGTAAGAAACCAAGTCTGAGTCATCTCAGAATTTGGGGTTGTCCGGCTCATGTCAAAAGACAACAAGCGGACAAGTTAGAGTTTAGGTCCTTTCAGAGCTCGATTCATAGGATATCCTAAAGAGTCATTAGGATACTATTTCTACATTCCAGAAGACCACAATGTGATTGTGAGTCGACATGCCATCTTTCTTGAAAAATAGTTTATTCAAGATAGCGGCATTGGAAAGCAGATTAAGCTTGATGAGAAAGTCTCACAAGTACAACGAGCTAAGGACCAATTGGAACCAAATCAGGTTGAGCCAATAAGAACACTACCTCCTCCACCTCGTAGATCGGAAAAGAGTTTTCCATCCCCCTGAAAGATACTTAGGTATTATTTCAGAGGAAAGTAGAGAAAATGTTCCTCGTAGGTAATGGTGCTCATGGTGATGATCCCAAAACCTACAACGAGGCGATATCAGATATCGACTCCGAGAAATGGCTAGAGGCAATGCAGTCAGAAATTGACTCGATGCACTCAAACCAAGTCTGGACCTTGGTAGATCCACCAGAAGGTATAGTACCTATTGGGTGTAAATGGATCTTCAAGAGAAAGATTGGTGCAGATGGGAATGTGGAGACATTCAAGGCTAGACTAGTGGCAAAAGGTTATAGTCAACGCGAAGGCATTGACTATCAGGATACCTTTTCCCAGTGGCTATGCTAAAATCCATCCGCACATTGCTTGCCGTTGCAGCCTATTTTGATTATGAAATATGGCAAATGGACGTGAAAACGGCATTCTTAAATGGATATCTTGAGGAAGATATCTATATGGAACAGCCGCTAGGTTTCACATCCAGTGATACTGATCACAAGGTTTGCAAGCTGCAAAGGTCCATATATGGACTTAAGCAAGCATCTCGGAGCTGGAACACTTGTTTCAATGATGTGATCAAAAAGTTTGGTTTCATCAAAAATGAAGAGGAACCGTGTGTCTTCAAAAAGGTCAGTGGGAGCGCTGTTGTCTTCCTCGTATTGTACGTGGATGACATCCTCCTTATTGGGAATGATATTCCCATGTTGACAACAGTCAAAATATGGTTGTCCAAGGAATTCTCCATGAAAGACCTAGGTGAAGCATCCTTTATTCTAGGAATTAAGGTCTATAGGGATAGACCGAATAGGATGCTAGGACTTTCACAGAAGATGTACATAGAGGAAGTACTAAAGAGGTTTAGTATGGAAAACTCTAAGAGGGGATTAATACCCTTCAGACATGGTATTCATCTTTCCAAGAAGATGTGCCCTAGCACACCTGAGGAAATAGAATGCATGAGCAAGATCCCTTATGCTTCTGCAATAGGGAGCCTCATGTATGCCATGCTATGTACACGACCTGATATAGCCCATGCTGTGAGTGTCACAAGCAGATATCAGTCAAATCCAGGTGAAGAACACTGGACTTCTGTGAAATGTATCCTTAAGTACTTAAGAAGAACTAAGGATATGATGTTGGTCTTTGGTAACGGAGAACTCCAAGTCCAGGGATACACAGACTCGAATTTCACGTCCGATGTAGATGATCGAAAGTCGACATCTGGGAGTCTATTTGTGTGCAATGGTGGTGCTGTCAGCTGGAAGAGTTCCAAGCAAACCATGATAGCGGATTCCACCATAGAAGCAGAATATATCGCTGCATCAGAGGTTGCGAAGGAAGCATTTTGGTACAAGAAGTTTGCTGTAGAAATCGGAGTAATGCCATCAGATGCCATGGAAGCAGAATATATCGCTGCATCAGAGGTTTCGATGATGTCGAGATAGAGATCATGACATATCCCATTACCATACAGAACTGAACCTAACTGGATTACAGAAACAAGGGTTTGAATTTGGTGATCATCAATTGAACTAATTCGGTTCAATTGATCTGAATAAGATTCAATTAGGTTCAAGAAAATCGTGCTAGCACTCGATTGAACCTAACGTTCTTCTTTTACTATCATAAATAGTTGTCCTGACTGAGCCAAAAGAGTTTGTGCTCGATCAGAGGCCTTCACTTGGTCTGACTGGAGCTTGTCTAGATCAGAAAAGGGTTGTCTTATTTTGTAAGACAATACCTACCATTTTTGGTCACCTGCCATTTCTCGTCCTTTGACTTTGGTCAAAAGTTGACCTTTGACTGGTCAAATGTTGACCATTGACACTTTGACTTCTGTCCACTTGTCATGCACCTATTGGAGAGCTAGTTGGGGCTTGTCCCCCTACCAGAACTTGGCAAGGAGGAGGGCGCACGCCACCCTTAGCATGTGCCCAAGCAAGAGGCACCCAGGAGTCCCTATTGGACAAGGACTCCATCTCCTTTTTGGATTCTGATTAGACTTCTCCTAAGAACCAAGTTTGACTGGTCTTAGGCACCATCTAAGAATAAATCCAGGGGACTCTATTCTCACCAATCAAATTTAGATCTGATTTCACAAAGAGTTGTGATTGATTGGGAAGAAGAGGAGTTGGATCACGCATAGTCTATAAATAAGACCCCGCACCCAACTCAAAGAGCAATACAATTCTCCACACCCCAAGGCTGCCTCTCTCCTCCTTCTCCATGCCAAGACCATCTTCTCCCTCTCTTCTCCATGTCCAAAGTAGTTTGGGATCCAAGTTGGTGCAATCCAGATGAGAGAAAGGCAACAGAAAGCTAGAAGGCTGCGCTGCTGCAAAGGACAACTGCTGATCTTCGAAAGGTGTTTTGAAGATCCTCCAAATCAGATTCAGATCTAATTTTTGGAGACATGATAGAGAAGAAGAGGATCTCTAGATCTAGCCTGAGTGGATACTGGTAGAGGCCAGGCACTTGCATGGCTAGATCCAGAACCTTCCACTGCTTACAGGATCATCAACGAGTAATAGGATTACCCTACGTTAAGGTAAATTTAATTTAATTTAATTTATCTAAATTTATTTTAATTATTAAAATAATAAAGATTAGATCTGAAATATTTCAGATCTGATCTGGATCAAAAAAAAAATTTTTTGAAATATATCTCTCGATCCGATCAAATCTAAACGAACCTGGTCCGAGAAATCTGGATTTTCCTTCAGGACCAATGATGGAGATTGGGTTCATGATCGAGGCAGAGGCTGCAGCGGTGATGATGATGGAATTGGGCATCGCCTCTACACTAGAGTTGCTAGCGATGCTTATCCCCACCACCCAAAGGCTGGCCCAGTCACCCATCTCGAACTTCCCAATGGGGGTGTTGGACTGGGGACGGGCGACAAGATCTACATCAGGGTGAACGTGGAGTTCCCTGGGCTACAACTCCATCACTCCATTCATGCCAAGAAGTTTCTGATCACCAATGCTTTCATCCATGGTGAAGCTAGGATCCGATGCATCGCTATCTCCTCCGCTCCTTATGCCCACTATTGCTAGTTCCTCTAAGAGCTCCATGGGGTGGTGGAGATCCAGATCCTCATGAGATATTTAACGGAGAGTGAGGGGTGCAAATGATGGGCCAATTCATCAGGAAAGAAAGGAAATACCTAACACGAACCCCAAATTTCTCAAGTACATCGGATTCTATATGAGTTGTAGCAGTGTGAGCTAGTTCCTTGAGGTTTTGAGTGCTTAATCTTATAGAGGCATGATATTTTATTTGGTTGGGGATTTTTTATTGAACCTTGCAGGTAGACTCTTAACTAGCTATGACCTTAGAGATGGTATCAATATGCTCAATCTGGATAAGGTCCTGACTCTTTGAAAGTCTCTTGAGCTCCGCCATGATAGTAGAAAGGGAGAAAAAAGAGCGAGCTTTGGAGGCAAAAAGCAAAGCAAAGAATAATGAATGTTAATGTGGGAAGAGGACGAGGGTTTCAAAAGGAGCTAGAATGCAAGAGACTAATGAAAAATTCTAAATTTATAAAAAAAATAAAATAACTTATAAATAGCTTAGAATCTATAGTATGCATAAAATATATTTTTTTAATTTTAATTATGTTTACTGTTGGTATGAAAATTCATGAGGATGTCGGAGATGGCTGGAGTGGAGAAGGCAAGGCTCCCGATGGAACCTACAAAACAAAGTCCAAATCGGAGGGGAGTGGCTTTCATAGGACCCTCCAATGCTTAAGTCAATTTTTTGGCCAACTAGAATGGAGTGCTTAGAAAATAGAGAGGCAGAGTATCAGGAAGGAGGAGAGAGCTTAGAGAAAATGTATTTGGAGGATCTCTTTTTATAGGTGAAGCATGTAATAAACTGATAGCGATGCCCATAATCGTCTAGTAGTGGGCTATTCAGGCCATGTGGAGTTTGTTATGGAGGGTGGTGTTCATTGTTGCGATTTATCAGTTGAGAGTGGTGTTGGTTGTCGTGACTTACTAGTCGAGAGTGGTGTCTGTTGTCGTGACATGCCCGTATATTAGAAATTAATAGCCAAAGATCGGATGGCATAGACACTGATGGCGAAGAGCCTCAGGTCACAATGGCTCTAGAGGAGTTCAGGCTCTTTTGAGGTCGTCTGCATGTTGGTCGATTCATGTTGAGCTGGTAGCTGAATTTATGTGAACAGCGAGGCTCTTCCTAGCGACTAGGAGTAGGTCGATCGAAAGAAGGTTGACTGTAGGTGGTCATCCAGGAGGAGGTCAACTAGAGGAGATTGTCTAGGAGGAGGTCAACTAAAGGAGGTCATCTGGAATGAGTTTGACTAGAGGAAGGTCATCTGGAGGGAGTTCGACTGGAGGGAGGTCATCTAGGAGGAGGTCGACTGGAGGAGATTGTCCAAAAGGAGTTCGACTGAAGGAAGGTCATTTGAAGGGGATTCGACTAGAAGAGGTCATCTGGAGGGGATTTGACTGGAGGAGGTCATCCAGGAGGAGGTTGACTGGAGGAGGTCGTCCGAAAGGAGTTTAACTAGAGGGAGGTCATCTGGAGGAGATTCGACTGGAGGAGGTCATCTGGAGCGAGTTCGTCTGGAGGAGGTCGTCCGAATGGAGTTTGACTATAGGAGGTCATCTAGGAGGAGGTTGACTGGAGGAGGTCATCCAGGAGGAGGTCGACTGGAGGAGGTCATCCAGAGGAGGTCGACTGGAGGGAGGTTGTCTAGAGGGGATTTGACTGGAGGGAGGTCATCTAGAGGGGATTCGACTGGGGGAGGTCATCTGGAAGGAGCACAGACGGGCTTCAAACCTATCTTCCATCTTTAATCAGAGGATAAGGTTAGGACAACAATAATTCTATTTCACTTATTCAAGGTCACACCATCGAACTCCCATGCACTTTTGAGGGGTTCTGCAGCTTGAACTCATCACTGGGGAGATCGATGAATCTTGGTGGAAAGGGGGTCGGCGACTAAGGACTTTGGGCAAGAACTTCGATGGGGGCCATTTTTCTCCAAACACTTGTCATCCTACTCCCGAGTTTGAATTTTGGATGAAGGGAGTATAGAAAAAAAAACTACCATGGCTAAAGTTCTTTGGCAATTTCCCACCTTGGAGAACGAAACTTTCTATTTTTTTCAAATTAGCACTATGATTTGATGTTGAATGATCTGAATGGATGCAGTCCTTTAAAAATTCATCTGGCATGGCACTCCACATACGGCATAGTTACTACCTTGTTAGATGGTAGGTGTGAGTGGGTCATGCGGTAGGTTGGGGTTGACTGACGAGATCTCATAATCATGACTTCCTCTGAAGCTTTGATTTGTCTATATAAACCCCTCTTTCTCCATCTATAACTTCTTATTTTCGGCTTGAGCTTCTTCTTCTTCTCCTTCCTTCACTTCCTGTCATCTTTAAGTATCCTACTCTTGTCACCCCCGCTCCTTCTGCAACTCCTCCAGTCGTCGGCATCTTTCTTGACCCTCCTTCATCCTTTCGACTTTCTTTCCATGGCTTTCTCGCTTAGTCTTTCATCCCTGCCTTCTTGATTTTTAGTTTTCTTCCATTCTTTAGGTCTCTTCAAGTTTTCCTTGGTGAACACCACTATTCTTTATTGTCGGGTTTCCACCACTCCCCCTTCTTTTGTTTCTTTTCCTAGGATTTTATTTGATTTTGCTCAATCAAGATGTCGTCTAAGGCTTCCTATTCCAGCAGTTCCTAGAGCTCGGTCGACCAAAACCCCAATGACCCTGAGGTTAGGATGGAAACTAGGCCTAGGATAGTACCTCGGCTAGACTTCAAATTGGAGTCCATCCCCTATTGTTTGACCATTGAGGATCTATCACTAGTTAGGATTCGATATGGGATGCTCGTCAGGTACGAGCTGGAACTTTTTGGTCCAAGCGATCGGGCTTATGCCCCTCCTCTAGGTTGGTTCTGCTTGTACCTGAAGGCCTTCCATGCTGGATTAAGACTTTTCCTTTCTGACTTCATCATACCCTTTTTTTTCTTTTTAAATATCTTCCTGGCCTCGGTAGTTTTGAATTCCTTTAGATTTATCATAGGATTTGTTGCCCTCTATATATCTGTAGGGGTCCAGCCCACAATTTTTCTTTTTCAAACTTTCTTTACCTTTAAGCACCATCCTTCCATCATGGACTGATGGTATATTTTCTCCCAGTTCAGTAAGAAGGGATTGCTTAAGGATGCCCCCTCTTCAATCCATAATTGGAAGAAAAGGTTTATTTTCATTTTCTGCCTGATCTTGCACTTAGGAATCCCACCTTGGGGATGCTTGAGGGATTCCATCCATCGAGCCTCGAGGTTAGAGAGTGCGGACCAAGAGTCTGTCACCATGATCAGAGATTATCGGACTTCTTCGATATCTGAACTAATAAAAGAATAGACCTTATTCAATCTTGGCCTTAGCCCTCTTAATCCAGCAAGTAGGCGGTCGGAGTCAGTGGGCTATCCCTTTTTTCTCTTTTTCTTTCTTCTTTTATGATTGTGCTTTTATCTCTATGGCAGAGATGGATGTTAAGGCTGTTGAAATGCTGTCAAAGGGGCTCCAGGCCCATAAAAAAAAAGGTACCACATTCGAGGGGCCTACCGCTAAGGAAGCCAAGGTGGATGCCTCCACTTTTGTTGCACCTACTGGTGCTGCTACTACTATCAAAGTCGTTAACATTGTCGAGGTCATCCCCACGGCCAAGGTCAACATCGCTGTCGAGGACTCTGTGCCTCTAACCTCTGCGAGTTCTCTGATCGAGGACCCAGCTCCATATTCTCCTATTGGAAGAGAAGAGGGGGAGAAAAAGAAGAAGGGTAAGAGGGTCATTATGAAGGTGCACCAGAAGGCATGCCCTAGCGGGTCTAATGGCAGTGACGACAGTCCAAGAGAGGATCCCTTCAGTGACCTGGACCTCGTTCGGGATTTAATTGATAAATTTGTCCTGCCCGAGGTGGTGGACCAGATGGCTAACCTTGACTACATGTAGCTCATCTGGGATTCCCTTGGAACCTTCCTCAAGATAGTCATCTTGCTAATTTGATGATTTATCTGCTACAGTCGGATCACCAAATACTCGCACACATCAAAATGATGAACTGGCTGAGATCGGAGATACTGAAGGCTTAGGAAGACCTCCGAGCCGAGGTCGATCATCTTCAGAAAGATGCCGCTAAGGCTGACCATCTCTCGAAGAAGAAAGTGGTCGAAGTTGAGGATCTACGAGAGAAGCTCAGGAAAGAGGAGCTCAGCTCGATGGAGCTGCAAGCCACACTGGCCCTAGAGTAGGAAAGGAGGAAGAAGGCCAAGGCAAAGATCGATAAGCTGATAGATCAAGCCTCGAAGCAGATCCTAGAGGCAAAGATCCAGACTGTGGAGGAGTTCAAGATCTCTTCTGAGATGAGATACTTGAATGTTGCCTTTGGCTAGGAGGCCTTCCAAAAGGGGTATGAACTTTATGAGGATCGAGTGGTGGCCAAGTTCCCCAAACTCAACCTCAACTTCTTATACGAGGCATCCCTGAAAAAGAGGCAAGACCATCTGCTGCCGTGGCTGACCCTTCTCCTATTGATGCTATCTTCGAGCCCTTCGATCCTGCCATTGACGCACCCAAACTTGCACCAAAGCTAGAGGCGACAGAAAATGCTTCGACCTCGACCTCCGTTGTTCCTTCCAAGGTTTAGAATCTTAAATGATTGTATTTTTTTTTCTTTTTCATGTATCTTCAAATATTTTGAGAAATGAAAATGAATTGCCTTCTCCTCATAATTGTGCTATGGTGAATGTTATTCAGCATTCTTCTAGTGGTCAATGTCAAGGCCAATCATCTCGAATCAACATCAAGTCGCCCCCTGATGGTATCCCTCTAAGACCTATAGTGAAGGATTCAAAGAGAAAAATTCATCATCTAAAAAGAAAGTTGAAGAAGATAGAGGACGAGCTCCAAAGGTCCAGGAAGAACGCCTCGGAGGCAATGGTTGAAGTCACTTGCCTTTGCAAGCTACACATGAAAGAGTCCAAGAGCTTTAGCATCAAAAAGGATAACTTAAAGAAAGAGTTGGCCAAGCTTAGGAATAGTGCCAGTGAGAAGTCCTGGGCATTAACTATGAAGGCCAGCTCCCTCGAAGTCGAGTTCAAGGCAACGAAGGATAAAATTCATCTGTTGGAGGGAAGTTCATCGTGGTCTTCTGATAAGGCTCGGTATGAATAGAAATGGTCGCAGAAATTTTCTACCCTTCAGAAGCAACTGCATGACGCCAAGCTTGCCTATGAGACCTACTAGTCGGCTTATGTAGGAGGATATCCTCATTGGAGCAGAAGCTCCATGCTGCTAGTAGTGAGGTGGCTCAGCTTCAACAGTAACTCATCGATAATTATCAGTTCGGTACCAATAGAAAGTTGGAGCAAATCATCTCTTTGAAGAGGATCGTGGGTGAGCTCTTAGAGTCAGTCAGGATGGAGATGGCTGAAGTTCAGTGATTAAAGCTTCAGTTGATTTATGAGTAGCAAGCTATCAAGGATGCTGAAACTGAATCGAAGGTTCTAAGGAAGAAACTACAAGCATTAGAGAAAAACTGCCGAAGGACTGACAGGATGTTCTATGATGACATGATGAGAAGAAAAGAGCTCAAGGAGGAGATCGTTAGCCTAAAGGAATCTCTGGTGATGGCTAGCAGTCCAAAGTCCGAAGAATCCAATTCTTCTTAGAACTTTGGTTTACTCTAATTTTTTTTCTTTTGTAATCGGTCTTGCAGACCCTTATCTAGTAATCATTTTTTTCTTTAATAAAGCTATACTTTCTTCAATTGTCCTTTTGTTCTGCTCATGTTCAATATTCATTAACCTCTTTATTCCCTTTGTTTTTCTCTTGTTCATAATCGAAGGTCTTCTCATATGTGGGGATGAGGTTCTCCTCCCATTCCTGGCATGATTGGCCTTCCTTTATTAGGACGAGGTTCTTCTCCTATCTCTAATAAAGATATAGGAATACAAAAGGATCGTTGTAAGGATCTCTTCCCTCCTCCAATCTTAACTAATTAGAGGTCTTCATTGCTCATGCCAGGATAAGGTCCTCCTCCTGACATGGTTGGACTTTTTGTCCTCTTATCAGGATGACGTCCTCCTTCTGCTCCTGACAGAATTGGCCTTCTTTTGTTAGGGTGAGGTCCTCCCTCTATCCCTAACAAAGATATAAAGGCACAAAAGGACTGTTGTAAGGGTCTCTCCCCTCTTCCTGTATTAAATAATCGAAGGTCTTCATTGTCCATGCTAGGACGAGATCCTCCTCCTATTCCTGACATGGTTGATCTTTTTATCCCACTACCAGGACAAGGTCCTTCTTCTGTTTCTGATGCGGTTGGCCTTTCTTTGTTAGGACGAGGTCCTCCTCCTATCCCTAATAAAGATATAGGAGCACAGAAAGACCATTGTAAGGGCCTCTTCTCTCCTCATATCTTAAATAATTAGAGGTCTTCATTGCCCATGCTAGGATGAGGTCCTCCTCCTATTTCTGACATGGTTGGCCTTTTTGTCCTCCTATCAGGAT
Organism: Cocos nucifera; assembly: GCA_006176705.1. Lineage (NCBI taxonomy): Eukaryota > Viridiplantae > Streptophyta > Magnoliopsida > Arecales > Arecaceae > Cocos > Cocos nucifera. Next base: position 201,670 of record QRFJ01001195.1, read on the forward strand.
GAGGTCCTCCTCCTGTTCCTAATGGGGTTGGCCTTCTTTTGTTAGGATGAGGTTCGCCTCCTATCCCTAACAAAGATATAGGGGCACAAAAGGGCCATTGTAAGGACCTCTCCCCTTCTTCTGTATTCAATAATCGAAGGTCTTCATTACCCATGCCAAGATGAGGTCCTCGTCCTATTGCTGATATGGTTGGCCTTTTTGTCCTCCTATCAGAATGAGGTCCTCCTCCTATTTTTGATGGGGTTGACCTTTCTTTTTAGGATGAGGTTCGCCTCCTATCTCTAATAAAGGTATAGGGGCACAAAAGGGCCATTGTAAGAGCCTCTCTCCTTCTATCTTAAATAATCAGAGGTCTTCATTGCCCATGCCAAGATGAGATCCTCCTCTTGTTCCTGATACGATTAGCTTTTTTATCCTCCTATCAGGATGAGGTCCTCCTCCTATTCCTGATGGGATTGGCCTTCCTTTGTTAGAACGAGGTTTGCTTCCTATCCCTAACAAAGGTATAGGGGCATAAAAGGGCCATTGCAAGGATCTTTTCTCTCCTTCTATCTTAAATTACTAGAGGTCTTCTACTAAGTTTATTGACAAAGTTTGGCTAGTCATTTCCTATCATTACATGATTATGCAGCAAAAAGAAAACAAAATTATCAAAATAAGAAAATTTTATTAGGGTTTGAATTACTGGTAGTACATTTGCAGATTTTTTGAATTCCAAGGTCGTGGGAGTATTAATCCTTCAAGCTCCTTCAAATAATATGTTCCTGATCGAACGATTTTCACTATCTTATAAGGACCTTCCCAGTTCGAGATAAATTTTTCTTGATTCTGGGGCTGCAAAACATCTGCTCATCGAAGTACAAGATCCCCTATTCTTAATGTTTTGCTTCTAACCCTCGAATTGTAGTAGCGAGCTACCCTCTACCAATAAGCTATCATTCGAATTTAGGCTTTCTCTCTTTTTTCTTTCAATAGATCAAGGTTAACTCGGAGGTTCCGTGAGTTATCTCATTCATTGAAGGCCTCTACTCGTACTGAAGGGAGTTCAAGTTCGACCAAGATAACTGCCTCTGTCCCAAAAGCCAGCGTAAAAGGTGTTTTTCTAGTGGGCAATCTTTGGATGGTTCGATAAGTCCAGAGCACATGATAAAGTTCATCCACCCAGATCCCCCTTGCTCTCTCTAGCTTGGCCTTTATTCCTTGAAGCAAGGTCCTATTAGTCACCTCCACCTCACTATTCGCCTGTGGATGAGCTACTGAAGTGAAGTGGTGAGATATATTCAGACATTCGCAGAACTCAGTGAACTTCGCACATGCAAACTAACATCCATTATCGGTGATTAGCATCCAAGGTAGACCAAACCTGTAAACAATCGACTTCCAAATGAAGTTCTGCACTTTAGTTTCAATGATTTTTGCTAGAGGTTTGGCCTTGACCCACTTAGAAAAGAAATCCACGACCACCAATAAGATCTTTCGCTGCCCAGATGCCATAGGAAAAGATCCGAGTATGTCCATCCCCCATTGTATAAATGGCTAGGGGGCACTTAGTGGTGTGAGCTACGAAGCCGGCTATCTCTGGATATTGGGATTTCTTTGACACTTATCGCACCTTCTCACATAATCCACCACATCCTGATGCATCGTCGGCCAGTAGTACCCCTGGCAGAGCAACTTGTATGATAGGGATTTCTCTCCTAGATGATTTTTGCAAATCCCCTCATGAACTTCCCTTAGGACATAACTAGCTTCTGAAGGTTGAAGACACTTGAGGAGTGGCAAAGAGTATAATCTCTTATACAGCTTGCCTTCATGTAGAATGTAGCGAGAAGTTTGATTTCTTAACTTCTGATCTTCTTTGTGATCTTTGGGGAGAGTCCCTTTCTTGAGATACGCTATTAATAGGTCAATCTAGCTAGGTTCATGATCAACTTGCATTATCACCTAGGGCTCTTCCAAACTTGGGCATTGTAAGACCTCAAAAAGGACTTCTTTTGGTAGCTCGTTCGGGACTAAGGTGGCTAGTTTCGAGAGGAGGTCGGCTATGGTATTTTCTACTCTTAGAATCTGTTGAATGACAAAGTCATCAAAGACCGAACTTAAGCTTTTAATCTTTTCCAAGTACTTTTTCATGCTCTCCTTCTAGGCTTCAAAAAAGCTATTAACGTATCCTACGATCAACTGTGAGTCACTGTATGCCTTCAAATGTTGCACTTCTAGCTCCTTGGTTATCCTCAGTCTCGCAAGTAGGGCTTTATATTCTACTCCATTATTAGTGGTAGAAAAGTCAAAGCGCAATGCGTACTCCACCATAACTCCTTCTAGATTGATGAGAATTAAGCCCGTACCTACCCCGAAAGCACTAGATGAACCATCTACATACAGTAACCAAAAGTCTCTAGAAAGATCGGCCTTTTCTTCTGAGGAGCTAGGGATGAAGGCTTCTTGATGCTCAGATTCGGTCTCCTCTAGAATAGTATATTCTATTATGAAATCGACTAGTATTTGATCTTTAATGGATGATCGAGGTTGAAAGTGGATGTCGAATTTAGTCAACTTAATCGCCCACTTTGCTATCCTGCCCGAGGTATTGAGTTGATGAAGAACTGTCTTGATGTGTTGGTCAGTAAAGAGAGTAATAGTGTGTCCCTGAAAATAAGGTCAGAGCTTCCTAGCTATAATCAACAAGGCATGGATTAGCTTTTCTAATTTGGTGTACCTCATTTTCTCATCCCTCAGGACTCTGCTTATGTAGTAGATCAGCTTTTGAATTTTTGCTTTCTCTCTAACTAGTATGGCTCCAATAGCTACAGGAGACATGGTGAGATACAGGAATAATTCTTCCCCAGATTTAGATTTGGTGAGTAGTGGGGGTGAGCTAAGGTAGTCCTTCAGTTCTTCAAGGGCTTGCTGATAGTCGGGGGACCAGCTGAAGTTCTTAGGCAACTTGAGTAAAGAAAATAGTGTAGGGTTTGCTAAGCTATTTTCAAAATTTTTTGAAAATAGTAAAGAAGCAGCGAAAAATAATTAATCTAATTAATTATCTACTGATCATATCAGATTATTTAATCCTACATATTATGATCTAAACATAATATGCATGCATACATCAATAGATCTGAAAATAAAACTATGTAGTGAACTAGTTACTATATCTATGTGTTCAGAACACAATGCCTTTTTGTGGATAGTTGATTGCCACAATCTGATCATTGTCAAGGAGTTCTACTAGTCATGATGCAGCCCTATAAGTGTCTGCCCTCCACAGATCATCCACACGAGGCTCCTGATCTTGATTGGCTCCCACATGAGTGCTAGCTCGACACTAGAGTCTTTCAAGGGCTGTCTTGATCAAATGCCTTCAATTCTTATCTATGGGCTTCACGGATGCTTTGGGTCATTGGTAGACATAGTAAAGAGGTAGAGGAGATTCTCCATAAAGTTTCGTGGGCTTTCGACACTCATAGCTCACAAAATGGATTCCCAAATCCTAGGTCAAAACACTGGATCAAATGCACCATGAAATCTTACGCTAGCCTTTCTCTATTTTTTCACCTCACGGGATTTTTTAAAACTTTTTCTCATGCACCAGGAGGCTCATGGAAGTCCTCTCTTAATCTTAGATCTATTCTCTCACATCCTAGAAATTCCTCCTATTTATTTTGCACCAAAGAGAGTAGACACCGCGTGGAGAGAATGATCGGGTTGGTTGTTAGGCCAAATTCAAACTCATTTTGAATTCAACCTTCAAACCACCTGATCCCATCCACTTAGGGATGTGAGAAAGGATGGGTGACAACCTCTTTTGTATGGAAAGAAATCATGAGAAACCTTTTCTCGCGTAGCAAAAGTGTCGCACAAGAGAAGGGTGGCACATGGATAAGGTAGAGGTTATTTTTTATCTAAATTTGAATCTCATTCAAATCAAAATAAATAACAACCAAACCTTATCCATTTGGATCGTGAAAGACCTGGTCAAAAGCTCTTTTATGCATGAAAAATAAGTCATAAGAGAATTAGATTAAATTTTTAAGCAGGCGTGGGTTAAATGGCACAGGGAAAGAAGACTAGTCAAACTAGTCTTTGAAATTCAAACTTGAACCAATTGAACCAACCAATTCAAAATAAGTTATGCCCAATTAGAATAATTTAAACCCAACACATTTAGGCTTAATTATGCTCAATTAAATCCTAATAAAATTAGAAATTGATCAAGCCCAATCTCTAATCAAATCAGGGTTCAAACCTTCTCGGCGATTAGGTCAACCAACGACCTAATCGGGTCAAACCCAACTGAAGCCAATTCAATTGGACTTGGACCAAAAATAATTACTCAATCAAATTGAGTTAATTAGTGATTAAATCACTAATAAAACCTCTCATAAAATTAGAGTCCAAATCCAGTGGGTGTCCGGACAACAGAGTCCTATCAAAATGAAAGTCTTGATCGAAGAGTCCCAAACCAGTGGGACTCTTGATCTCGGAGTCTGAAACAAGTAGAACTCATGATTATGGAGTCCTAACTCTCAATCATAGAGTCTTAGATATGTAAGACTCAAAGTCCTAGAGCTGTGGGACTCTTGGTCGAAGAGTCTCAGTCTAGTGGGACTCTTGACCACAGACTCCCAAACGTTGAGACTTTATGTCCAAACCCAGTAGGACCCCCGGTCAAAGAGTCCCAGTCTAGTGGAACTCTTGATCATAGAGTTCTAGTCAAGTGGGACTCTTCACCAGCCATCAGATTAGGTAGGAATCTCTAGTGTGTGTGACTCCATAGGTCCAAACCTAAGTCGATAGCATAGAAACCAATTTCTATACTAATCGAAGTGACCATCTAGCAATAGTACCCGACGTTCGGATAGGTCGAATAATCGCAATCATAACATTCAGAACCTATGCAAATATGGTTACCATATAATTCATTCTTGTGACCTCTTTGTAATAGATGACTCAAGGTTAGACTTTCAACCCTAGAAAATACATCCATGTTGTGTCTCAAAGCAGTTAGTCCTGTGACTCCTCACTAAGACTACCCTAGCCAAGATTTTGCTAAATTGAAATAAAATTGAACATAGCTCCTAAAATCAGAAGTGGTCAATCCCATCTTGATACATGCACCGACTCCATAAGTACTTGACTGTGCCTAGAAACCTTCCGTTACTAAATTAGAAATTTAGATAGTCCGGCACCAAAATATAGTGAGTTGCTTGGAAGTCACCATGGTGATCTCAGGTTGAAGGAATATTTATACCCATATTCCATTGGAGCTAATCTTGACAGAAAAAAGCTTCAGAGTTGGTCATGTTCAGTGCAAATGTACCCATATATCTCACTTGCATGCTATATCAATCTCTCAACACTCCTTGGTTATGAGAACAATAAATCTATATGGCATACAACGATCTATACTTGATAAACATTATCGTCCTAAGTAACAACGTATCATTTGGTCATGAACAATTTATGGACTAAATGATAAATCCTTCTTTGCCAAATCTAGATAGTCCTAAGGACTTCATCACAACACAGGAGTTCATTAGAAGATAATAGAATTTATGATGAAAAATGCCAAAATAACTTTTATTAATTTATAATTCATATACAATTATAAATATATGATCCAACCATCAATAGACTGATGATTGACTTTAGGACATATTTTCAACAATCTCCCACCTGGACTAAAGCCAATCAGTGCAGTATCTAATACCTATCTTCAATTTAAAGTCATCGAACTACTTTACTGCAATAGCTTTAGTGAATGGGTTGGTCTGGTTCTTCTTTTCATCGATCTTCTGAAGGTCAACGTCACCTCGATCCACAATCTCTTGGATAAGATGGTAGCAGTGCAGAATATGCTTCATCCACTGGTGTGCCTTTGGTTCCTTCGCCTGAGCAATGGCTCTAGAGCTATCGCAATAGAGCAGAACTGGACCATCAAGGAAGGATGCTACTCCGGGCTCGATGATAAATTTTCTTAGCCACACCGCTTCTTTGGCAGCATCTGATGTAGCGACATACTCTGGCTCACAAACTGAATTGGCCATAATGTGCTGCTTGGAACTCTTTCAGTAGATGGCCCCATCATTAAGGGCAAATATATATCCTAACACACTCTTGCTATCATCATGATCAGACTGAAAATTGGAGTCTGTGAACCTCACAAGTTTTAAGTCCGATTCACCATATACAAGCCACTGATCCTTAGTACTTCTTAAATACTTCAAGATGGTTTTAACAATCTTTCACTGATTCTCTTCTAGATTAAATTGGTGTCTACTCACTATACTTAGTGAGTATGCCAGATCTAGTCGCGTACATGTCATGGCATACATTATAGTTTCCACTACAGAAGCAAATGGTATTCTATTCATATGCTCTCTGTCTAGAGGTGTTGTTAGACAATCCCTCTTTGAAAGAAAAATTTCATGGCTTATCAATAGATAGCCTTTCTTGGAATTCTGCATGTTGAACCATTTCAGTACAGTGTCAATGTACATAGATTGGGATAATCCAAGCAATCTTTTAGATCTATCTCTATAGATCTTCATCCCTAGGATGTAGGAAGCTTCTCTCAGATCTTTCATGGAGAATTGTGATGAAAGCCAGATCTTTATTCCTTGTAATGCAGGGACATAATTTTCGATTAAGAGAATGTCATTACATACAATACTAGGAATACTATTGCTGGATTATTAGCTCATTTGTATATGCAGGACTCTTCTTCATTCTTAACGAAGCCGTACATTTTGATTGTTCTATCAAATCGTATGTTTCAGATCCGAGATTCCTACTTTAGTCCATAAATGGACCTTTGAAGCTTACACATCTTAGACTCATCTATGAACGTGAAACCTTCAGGTTATATCATATACACCTCTTCATCCAGCTCTCCATTCAGGAAAGCTGTTTTCACATGCATCTGCCAGATTTTATAGTCCAGATGGATAGCTATGGCAAGCATTATTCGAATGAATTTGAGTATTGCCATAGAAGAGAACATCTCATCATAGTCAATACCATAACATTGATGATACCCCTTGACAACCAGACGGGCTTTATAGGTCTTCACCTTTTCGTCTGTGCCTTTTTTTCTTTTAAAGATCCACTTACACCCTATGGATTTTATCACTTCGGATGGGTCAACCAATGTCCATACATCATTGACCTTCATGGATTCCATCTCAGATTTCATGGTCTCAAGCCATTTCTCAAAGTTGGATCTCTGCATTGCATCCATATAGGTGATTGGGACTTGATCATTCTCATCGAGTTTGATAGAATCCCCATCCCAAATTAAAAAATCATAGTATCTATCCAATTGACGTGGTACTCTATCAGATCACCTTAAGGATGCTTCTATAATGGGTTCTAGGTCTGAGCTAATCAGATCTAGCTCTAGTTCAACAACTTGTGTCCATTCTTCTACCTATCGTACTTCATCAAGTTCGACCTTAGAAGCATTACTTCCTTCACCAAGGAACTTTTCTAAAAAGATTGCCTTAAGGCTGACAAACACTTTTTGCTCATCAGCAAGGTAGAAGTAGTGTCATTTGATTTCTTTTGGGTAACCTATAAAACTACACTTATCAAACCTAGGTCCAAGCTTGTCTGTCATCAAATGTTTGACGTAAGTCAGACACCTCCAAATCCTAAGGTGTGAAAGCATTAGATTATGCCCTATCCATATTTCATATGATGTTTTATTAACAGATTTTCTCATAACCCTATTTAGAATGTAACAAGCTGACTCAAGTACATATCCCCATAGGGAGATCAGCAAACCAGCAAACCCCATCATGGATCGAACCATGTCCAATAGGGTCTGATTTCTTCTTTTAGACATACCATTATGTTGTGCAAGTCCAGAAGGAATCCATTGGGAGAGAATCTCGTTCTTCCCAAGATTTGTTAGAAACTCGTTGGAAAGGTACTCACCCTCTCGATCAGACCAAAGAGTTTTAATACTCTTCCCAGTTTATTTTTCTATCTTATTTCAAAATAGTTTGAATATTTCAAACGATTCCAACTTATGCTTCATTAAATAGACGTATCCATACCTCGATAGGTCGTCTGTGAGGTTATGAAGTAGAAATATCCACCTCGAATACTTGAGTTCATGAGTCCACATACATCCAAATGTACTAGACTCAGGAGTTCATTGGCTCCTTCACCTTTTCCAGCGAAAGGTGATTTGGTCATCTTACCAAGAAGATAGGACTCACATATCGAAAGTGACACACTATCACTAACCTCAAGAATTCCTTCTTGAGCTAACCTATTAATTCTATTCTTGCTAATATGACCTAGCCTACAGTGCCAAAAGTAGATATCAAACACATCATTAATTCTAGGGCAATTATCGAAGGATTGAACCATGTTAACAGGCATAGAAAGTAAATAAATTCTATTATTCAATTATCCAATCAAAATTATAACACCATTCAAAATAATATTATAATTTTTTTTTTATTGATATTTTAAAATCATTTATAGCCAAAAGACCTACAAAAATGACATTCAATAAGAAAGTTGGACAATAATGATATTCATTAAGAATAACTTTATTTAAATTGATTACAAGGTTTATGCTTCCTAAAGCTAGAATTGAAACTTGTCTTCCATCTCCAACGTATAGGAATTGATGGGATTAGTGTACAGGGCAAAAGCATAGATTTCAAAGCAAAAAATATGAAATCATATAAATCAAACCCGAACCCTAGGACCACCTCATTAGCAATTAAATTATATAACATGCATTTATAATATAAAAGAAAGTATTAGAACATACCTCTTATCGCTAAATCCTAAATTGACCCTGATTGCTGGTAGCAGTCCATCAGAGGTTCCACTAGGTGTCCATGTGTTCACCCTCCAACGTTGATCCACACAGAGACTTGATCAAGACGTTAGCACCTCTAATTTATATAATTAGAGTTCTAATAAAAAGAACTTTAACTAAAAAGGGCAAGACCTTCTTTAGCCTTTATGTTACCTTCCTTGCCTCTCCTTATCTCCCTTTCTTTTTCTTTTGTCTTCTTAATTTTCCTTCCTAATCTCTTAGTCTTAAGATGACTTCTTGTTCTTATAAGGATAAGGTCTAGACAAGAGAAAGGAAGAAAGAAAATTGGATAAAAAGAAACTATTGTAAGAAAGAAAGATAATTTTTTTTCACACACCCGGACTCTTGGTGTGCAACCTTATTTATAATGTACGTAGGGGTGCCAACAAAAAATCTCATGCCCTTTCTTCATCAATTTCTCATGCCCCATCAGCCAATCTCATGCCTCATCAGTAAAAAATGAGATGTAGACTTAGTCCAAGAGGTGCCTTAAAGTAGAAGGACTCTTGGACTAATTCTACGCAAGTTTTTTATGAAGAGTCACAATATATCATCTTTGGCGCCACCCTTTTCATCCATTAGATCATGAAAAAAGGCCATCAAAAGGCTCTAAAAAGGGATGCCCATTCAGCAAGAAGGCGTAGAGATAATCTTTGAATAGTCAAAGTCCCAAGAGACTTTGACTTGGTCCAAGAGACGTCAAGGAGGAGTAGGCGGCATAGAGTCTTTGGCGGCAAGGGATCTTGGGCAACAAAACATCTTGGGTGAAAAAATTAAAAAGAAAAAAGGAGTATTTCATCTGTAGAAGGACTCTTCTGCACCCCATATCTGATGTCCATGCCAATATAAAAGTTTATGTGACATAACAAAATGGAAAAAGTCAAAGAAGGTAGGCGCCAACAAATTCCATGTGCCAAAGAGTTCTTTGCGCATGAAAGACTTTTCACACGCAAGAGAGAGACTCTCTGGCATGTGGGATGTAGGTATGTGGTACCTAATCTGAAGCCCAATCAATCTAGGTTAATCCAACTCAAGACCAAATCCTATTTGGCTCAAATTGGATCTTAATTAGCCCAAATCAGAAGCTGATTCGAATCCAATTCAAAATCAGGTGCTAGGGTTTGCAACATGTGCTAGCATGTTCATCTTGCAAATATGGTCTAATCCAATTAGACCCTTAATCAATTCTCTTTATGTATGACCCATTGGGTTTCACATCTAACTAGCAGTGAGTCTGGGTGTGATTTGACCTAATCTGGTTAGAACTCAACCAAACCGATTTATGTCGAAACCAACCAACCCAATTTGACTTAATTTAGAACACTTTCTAATTTAATAATTAAATTAAAATTATAATTTAATCAAACCCACAAGATATTATTGATATCTAACAATGTATCATGACAACCCGAAAGATGTGAAATTTTGATGAAAATATCAAAAATACCCTTCAGTGAAAATTACCATGCAACTAGATCCTTCGATCTCCCAGCATCCTGAATATGACTCTAGGTATGAAAATATGTCAACCCTAATATCATATTTATTACTCTTTCAATCTTATAATGATGATTCATTTAATGAAATAATTAAAAATCATTTCTAATTTTTCATCATGCTTTGATCAAAGTCTTCCTGAATCATCATTTGTTTGAAGCAAGTAGGATGCTATTTTCCTCTTACCAGGAGAGATCGATTCCATGTTAACCTACTCACAACCTTCATATATATAATCTACCATATCCAGATCATCCCATACATAACTGAGTCATGAATGAGTATGAACCAAAATATGAATTTATATATATATAAGATTCTATGGTAGTTTCAGGTCAAAGGATTACATGCACAAATTCCACTATGAGAACCATCTATTGATATGTAGATAAGACTCCATTAGATATTCTCAATTTGGATCAATTCAGTGAACTCATTCTCTAATGAGCACCCACATTCTTGTATTAGTGTCATACACAAGTTATTGTGAGATCAATCATCCTCTCAATCGAGCATACAAAGAATGTGCTAGTCTTACCGAAAAATATTGATCCCTAACTCAATGTCCCATCGACTAGGAATATTTAAATTAGGGTTTTAAGATTTTAGGTCTCACTAGTATGATCTCATCATAATCCTAAAATCATAGCCCTAATTTATAGGGTTCATCATAATCTTAAATAAATAATAAGACACTGCATATGATGAAATAAATGCCTTTATTTATTAAAAATATCATTACATGAGTCTGGAAGATAAAGAACATCCCAAAAATAAATTGGCTTGAGGGCATATTCCTTTCAATCTCCTACTTGCACTAAAGCCAATCGCCCTTATATTTTAATCCCATACAATCAAGGTGGCGATCAAACAGTTGCAGTGGTAAAGCCTTAGTGAATGGGTTTGCTATGTTGTTCTTTGTGTCCACTCATTCTATGACTACATCTTGTCTTTCAATAATTTCTTGAACGAGATGGAAGCATCTCAGAATGTGTTTGGATTTATGATGAGACCTTGGTTCCTTTGCTTGAGCTACAGCTCTAGTATTATCATAGTAAAGTGGTACTAGATTCTCAATTTCAGGAATAACTCCTAATTCAGTGATGAACTTCTTCATCCAGATAGCTTCCTTGGCGGCTTCACTTACAGCTATGTATTCTGCTTCAGTGGTTGAGTCAGCTACAGTTGGCTGCTTAGTACTTTTCCAACTTACTGCTCCACTATTCAGAATAAAGACATATCCTGAAATGGATTTGCTATCATCTGGGTCTGATTGAAAACTAGAATCAGAATATACTTCTAATTTAAGATCAGAACCACCATATACTAGAAAAATATCTTTAGTCCTTCTCAAGTACTTAAGAATATTTTTCATAGCTTTCTAATAATCCTCTCCTGGATTAGCTTGAAATCTACTTGCAATGCCTAAAGCATAAGCAACATCAGGCCTTGTACATAACATGGCATATATTATTGATCCAACAGCTGAAGCATAAGGAATAGAACTCTTTCTATTTCTCTCATCGGGTGTTTTAGGAGACATCTTTTTAGAGAGATGTATGCCTTGACTTATGGGTAAATAACCTCTTTTACGCCCATCCATACTAAATCTTTTCAGTATTAAGTTAATATACCTTGATTGGGATAAGCCTAGCATCCTCTTAGATCTATCTCTATAGATCTTTATTCCTAGTATATAGGATGCTTCTCCCAAATCTTTCATGGAAAACTTATTTGATAGCCATAATTTGACTGATTGTAACATTGGGATATCATTCCCAATGAGTAGTATGTCATCTACATACAGAACCAAGAAGACTATGGTTCTCCCACTAGTTTTCTTGTACACACATGGTTCATCAACATTCTTGATAAAACCAAACTCTTTTACTATTTCATCAAAATGGATGTTCCAACTCCTTGATGCTTGCTTTAATCCATAAATGGATCTCTTAAGCTTGCATACCTGATTTGGTTTCTCATTTGACTCAAATCCCTCTGGCTGTGACATATAGACCTCCTCCTCAAGGAAACCATTAAGGAAGGCAGTCTTTACATCCATTTGCCATATTTCATAATCATGGTATGCTGCTATAGCAAGCATAATCTGAATAGATTTGAGCATGGCAATAGGTGAAAATGTTTCATCATAATCAATCCCCTGTTTTTGCCTAAAACCCTTAGCCACCAATCTGGCCTTATAGGTTTCTATTTGACCATCAGCTCCAATCTTTTTCTTAAAAATCCATTTGCATCCAATAGGGTTTATATCCTCTGGTGCATCCACCAAAGTCCATACTTTGTTGGTGTGCATGGATTCCATTTTGGATTGCATGGCAGCCAGCCATTTGTAAGAGTCCTTACTTTTGACTGCTTCCGCATAGGTCAGAGGTTCATCATTTTCAATGACTTGGGCTTCATTGTTCTCAATAATGAAACCATACCTCACAGGTGTATTTCGTACTCTTTTAGACCTATAGATAGGAGTTATGTATTCTGGTTCTTTTATATGATTATATGGTTGAGAAATTTCTATTTGTTTTTCTTGAACTTCACTAAGTTCAATATTTCTGCCACTGCCCTTTTCTAGGATAAATTCTTTTTCCATGAAAATGGCATGCCTACTTACAAATACCTTTTGTTCAATAGGATGGTAGAATAAATATCCTATACTATTTCTAGGATATCCTATAAATAGACATCTGTCTAATCTAGCATCAAGTTTATGTCCAAAATTTTCTTTTGACATAAGCTGGACAATCCCATATCTTAAGATACTTAAGATTAGCTTTCTTACCTTCTCCATATGTCATATGGAGTACTAGATACAGATTTAGAAGGAACTCTATTCAAGATGTAAATTGCAGTCTCCAGGAGCATGACCTCCAGAAGAAAGTAGGTAAATCAGTGAAGCACATCATGGACCGTACCATATCCTAATAAGGTATGATTCTTTTCTTTCGGCTACTATTTAATTGTGGTGTATAAGGAGGTGTCCATTTCAGAGAGAATTCCCTTTAACTTTAAGATAGTCTAGAAACTCATTAGATAAGTATTCTCCTCCCCGATCAGATCGAAGGATTTTTATACATTGTCCAAGTTTATTTTTCGACCATACTTTGATACTCTTTAAATTTATCAAAGGCTTCTGATTTGTGTTTCATAAGATACACATATCCAAACCTAGATAAATCATCAGTGAATGTTAATAAAATAAGAGTATCCTCCTCTAGCTTGAGTTGTCATAGGACCACATACATTCCATGTATGTACAAGTTCCTAATAACTCATTTGTCCTTTCTCCTATTGTCCACTAAATGGAATCTTGGTCATTTTACCCATGAGACATGATTCACAAGTTCCTAATGATTCATAATCAATAAGGATCATAAAGAACTTTTCTTTGTATAACTTGTTAATCCTAGCCTCACTAATATGACCTAAGTCGACAATGCCAAAGTAAAGTATTATTTATGTCATCTCTCTTACGTTTTTCATTTTCATCAACATGAAATATATTGTCATCCAAACATAGAGTCAACAAGACCATTGCTTAAAATATGCCAAAACAAATATTTTCATTAGAATATTTGATCGAGCAACCATTCGCTCGTTACATCAAAGATTATAACCTTGTTTTAATAACAAGGGTATAGATATAATATTTTCTAATGATCTTAGGCATATAATAATAATTTATTAAGCTCTAAGATCTTTCCATAGGGTAACTTCAATATATTTGTCCCTACAGCTTCCGGCTTGGATAGACTCTCCTCCAGCATCATAGAGCTTGAAGTCACCTTTCTTCAAACTCCTAATTTTCTGCAGTCCCTACAAAGATTTGCAGATATGAAAATCGCACAGTCGGTATCCAATACCCAAGAGTTTGAAATGGAAGAATTTAATGACAATATTGTATGTATCTCATACATACCTTTTGGTGCATTATTTGCACCAGATCTTCATAGTTGCAAGGTAAGCCTTGCAATTCCTCTTCCAATGACCTGCCTTTGCCATAGTGAAAATAGGTCATGTCTGTCCAGAGCCTTCTTCCCCTTTTTCTTCTTATTTATGCCACCTTTTAGGGATTCAAGCCTCCTCTTTGAACCCTTTTTGCCTGCCTTCTTCTTGGAGATCCCATCCACAAGAAGAAGAGGAGCCTTATCCTTTCTTGATATGGCTTCTCTACTTATTTTGAGCATATTTAACAGCTCAGGCAAGGAAGATATTTAGTTTGTTCATGTGATAGTTCATGACAAACTAAGAAAATGATTCTGGGAGTGATTGTAGGATCAAATCCTGACTTAACTCCCCATCCATGACAAAACCTAATTGATTGCAGGTTTAATCGAGTGATTAGGTCAATTACCATCAAAACATGATTTTGTATGGATGTTCCTTCTTGCATGGATTAACCCTCTACCATCCTGGCATGGAATAACTGCTTAAGATATCTCATATCTAGCAGTCCTACTATGCTCTCCATAAAGCTCTTTTAGATTGAGCAATATGGACTGAGTGTCCATTGATGCGTGCTAATTTATAGCTATGGCAAGTGCATCAGTCGATCAAGTAATAAAGTGAATGAGTAGAGTATCATCCCTAGAGAATTGAAAAATAAGTACTGAAAAGTTCTTTCCTATGCTTTATTTAGAAGATCGATTTATGAGAATGAAAAATTAAAGAACAAAATAAAAAAATAATTAAAAATTTTTAAGAAAATAGAGAGAGTGTAAATTATTAGGATTTTAAATTTAAGAGTAATGGTTTACTAAGGCAATCGGTTCACCAACTCAGTCAATACAATATTCAGATTTTTAGATTAATTTTATTTCATGTGATGGTGGAGTCTCCTAATTTATTCACTATCCTTTGGTCCAGGCATAGCAAAACTATTAATATTTATTAATTATCCTTTGGTTCCAGGTGTAATTTAAATAAATATTAATGCATTAGGTTTTGTGAAACCCTCTAATTAAAATACGCTGCGTCCAAAGCGCACTAAAATTCCTGCATGCATATGAATTCTAATTTGATTCATAATACAAGGTATATAATCAAGAAGCATTAACATAGATGTACTTGGTCCGTAACATCTATGTTCATCAGATCAATTAAGAAGATGGCCAGTAATCTAAAAGCATTAAGATCAGATTTATATACTCCTCATGAATAAAATTTAAAAATAAATCATACTGAATATTGCATCAAAAGAGTGGCTACACCTTAGCCTTAGTAAAATAAAATTTAGTTCATAATAACAAGTTCAAAAATAGCAAATAAAATAAAAAGCATAGAGAAATTAGACTGTTTGATTGCTGAAATTGATTATCTGCTGCTCTTGATGTGGAAAACTTGGCGAAGAAGAAGAGGCTCCTTGATCAATGTCTTGATCGTCGAAGAAAAATCAAAAACCCTTTTTGATTTTCTCACAAATCACTTTTTTTCTTTCTACCTCTCTCTTCTCTCTTTCTCTCTCTCTGTTTCTCTCTTTCTCCCTATCTCTCTTTTCGTCTCTCTCTCTCTAATTTTTTTTCACGGCAACAAACTCTTTTTATAGATAAAGAATTTGATTTCCCCCAAAATCCATCAAAAAGTAGGTTTAAGACTCCTAAAACAACTCAAATTAAGATTTGAATAATTTTGGCCGTTAGATGTTGACCAAACGATCCAAAAATCACTCAAAAACTCCTTAAAATAACCCAGATCAAGTCGGATTTAATATCAACCATTGGATCAACCGTTGGATCAGATTCTGATCGCATTGAAAGAAGCCTTCTAATCTATAGTTTGACATCGGGATGAATCTCAGCCGTTGGATCTCGATCAGGAGCCACGGATGCCATCCATCAGCGCCTTCTTTTCGGTCGTCCGATCAAGCTTCAGTGAAAACCGCCCGTTGGATCAACCAGAATTTCCAAATTGCCCTCCGTGGACCATGCACGAGCCCTGTGTTACATAGACCGCCGCATTCTTCAACCAATCAGAGCATGCCTCTTGCTGTGAAATTCCTAAAATACCCTTCGGTTGGTCCACCGTGCGCCGCGAAAAATGCTGACGTCAGCGTTGCATCGGCGATTTTTTTTTTTTTTTTTTTGAAATTCAATTCTGGGCTCGTTTGAAGTCCGTTTTGCCTGAAATTTTTTTCATCCGAACCAGAAAAATAAGATCTTCACATTGGTGGCCTTCTTTCCTACATAAGATTAATAAAAATATCAATTTCTAATAAAATAGATTAATTTATTTTATAATTTAATACTTTTATTAGTATATTTTTACCACTTATCACACCCCCCAACTTAGTCATTGCTAGTCCCTTAGCAATGTTTTATTTAATACCATGTTTCAATAAGATTATCCATCACAAAGATAAAATCTAGGATTAAAGGTCAAAAAGTTTAGAAAATACTGCTAACTAAGCATTGAGCTTCAGAAGCAAATTTTTCAGTCAATACAATTAAAAACTTTCTTAGAGTACATCAAAGATCTATAGCACTTGTGTTCGTGATGACTAACTTTAGCATTTCAGTATTAAATTAAAAGAACAAAAGTATCCTCTCTTATCACCTATTTTGGTCAATTTTCTATACATTCTCAATTTTATACTCATGAATTAAGGTAGCTTTCACACTGCCTTTTCTTTTTTTTTCTTTTTTTTTTTTTTTTTTTACTGTGCTGAGCATCCTGGCCTTTCCTTCACCATTTTACGTGAATTTTCACACTTGACCTAGGTGCAGAGACCCAGTTACTAGGCTTTGGGCAATCCACATATACTCTATCTTTTGCACTTTATTTATAGGCAGGTAGCTCTTTCCTTAAATTCAAGTTTCTTTGATTAGAATGTATATTAATTACCAATTTTTAGTGATAATTGAATCCTCAGTTGGCCTTATAATCAATACCTACTTTGCCTTGTTAGTGTGCATGTGCAATTAAAAAGTGCTAATAATCTTTTAATGACCTAAGTAGGCTGCTAAAAGTTGACCAACTAATCTACTTCTTTAACTCATTACATTCATTAGCAAATAATTCTATCTTTTATCACTTATCCAGTTTATCTTGCTCAAGATTTTCTTCTTGACACATGATTTTTTTTTTTTTTTAACTTATTCTACATTGTCTTAAAGGAGAAAGAAAAATAAAGGATGCAATAAAGGATAGGAAGGAATACACCTGATTTGGTTCAGTCTGGTTCTTTGGAGCTTTGAAATTTTGCTTGAGTTCTCATTGATTTTTCTGCAAAATTGAAAATACACACCAGAGCAGTAAAAGAGCAACAATAAATTACTAAAAAATAAAAGAAAAGAAAAATGATCAAAACTAAAAAGAAAAGAAACAACCTATCTAGTAGTTCTGATTTATAGTCTTCAGCTTGACTTTCTTTGAGTTCTAAAGTGGATCAATCCTGGTGCCACTTCAATTGGAATACTTTCATGTTTGATCGAGTCCTCTTTCAATTTGACATTGCTCGCTTTTATAGTCTCAAACCTATTTTCTACAGAATTCTCATATAATGGATTGTCAATAATATCAATTAGAAAATAAGTTTGATTATCATCAGGATGTTTAGTATCTTTGAAAACATTAAAAGTAACTTGTTCATCTTGGACTCTAAGAATTAATTTTTCCTTGTTGAACATCTATTAAAGCTCCTCCAGTAGCTAAAAAGGGTCTCCCTAAAATAAGGGGTACATCATAATCTTCTTCCATATCAAGAACAATAAAATCAACAGGAAAAATAAACTTGTTTACCTTTACCAAGACATCCTCCACTATACCTCTTGGATATTTAATGGATCTGTCGGCTAATTGAAGAGTAATAGTGGTAGGCTTTGGTTCTCCTAGACCCAGCTTCCTGAAAATAGAAAAAGGCATGAGATTAATGCTTGCTCCTAAATCACATAAAACTTTATCAAAACTACAATCACCAATAATGCAGGGGATAGTAAAACTCCCTGGATCTTTTAGCTTCTGTGGTAATTTATTTTGAAGTATTGCTGAGCATTCTTCATTCAAATTTATTCTCTCATGCTCCTTCAGCTTTTTCTTATTTGTTAAGATTTCTTTGAGAAACTTGGCATACCTGGGCATTTGAGTAATAGCATCTACAAAAGGAATATTAATATGTAAATTCTTTAAAATTTTGAAAAAGTTAGAAAATTCCTTATCTGGATGCTGTATTTGTCTCTCTGGGAATGGTAGTGGCGGCACGTAGGGCTTCACATTTGGATCAGCAAATCGTATACCTGGAGACCATCCATCTGCTGGTTGTTTTGGTGACTGACGAATTTTGAGTTGATGGTTCCTTATTTGTAGTTGGCTCTTCAGTCTCTTTCTTCTGATGTGGCTCCTCCAGCTTTGTACCACTTCTTAGGGTGATAGCATTGACTTGCTCCCTTGGATTTGTCTCCGTATTGCTTGGCAAGGATCCTTGAGGTCTCTCGGAGATTATCTTAGCCATTTGACCTATTTGCATCTCCAAGTTTCGAATTGCTGCTGTTTGGTCCTGCCTAAGTTTGGCTTCCAAATTTTTTATAGTTGCTTCTTGGTTTTGCATAAATTTGACCATCAGCTCTTCCATGTTGGACTTCTTTTCAGGTACTTGGAATCCCGGGGGTGGCTGTTGTGCTGCATTTTGATTGCTCCATGAGAAATTTGGGTGCTGCCTCCACCCTTGATTGTATGTGTTGGAGTAGGGATTGTTTTGTTGCGGCCTGAAAAAATTACCAATATAATTAGCTGTATCAGTTGTTTTAGCAAAAGGATTACCTGTCTGGCAATTGCTCGTATCGTGTCCTCCTCCACACAGGTCACAAGTAATGCTCTGAACATGCATAGCTGTTCCCTTTAAGTTGTTGACTTCGGCTCTAAGGGCTGCAATTTCAGCTAGTAAAGGTTGGCACGCAATCTACTCCCTGCACAGCTGCTAGTCTTTTTGGCATCATGCGCTCTGTCTGCCATTGATAGCTATTTGATGCCATCTCATCGATCAGATCGAAAGGCTTCTTCCTCCATTTTTTGATTAATGGTTCCTCCTGCTGCTGCATCAATCATAGAATCGATTAGTAGGAGATAAACCATTATAGAAAGTTTGTACCTGAAGCCATACGGGTAGTTGATGATGTGGACATCTCCTCAGCAGTTCCTTGAAATGCTCCCAAGCCTCATATAGTGTCTCCATGTCCATCTGCATAAAAGAAGTGATATCGTTGCGCATCTTAGCAGTCTTGGAAGGTGGAAAGTACTTGGCTAAGAATTTTTGGGCTAGGACATCCCAAGTTGTGATAGAACCTGCAGGAAGAGAATGAAGCCAACTTCTTAGCTTTATCCCGTAAAGAGAAAGGAAATAACCTTAATCTAATAGCATCATCCGACACCCCATTAATTTTAAAAGTATCACAAAGTTCAAGAAAATTAGAAATATGGGCATTCGGATCATCATGCACGTGTCCACTGAATTGGACAGTTGATTGAATCATCTGGATCATCGTCGATTTTATTTCGAAGTTGTTTGCTCGTACAGGCGGTCTCCTGATGCTCGAAGCTGCATCGGCTATACAGATGGTGTGATGTAATCATTTAATGGATGATGTACTGGTCGAATAGCTTCATGCTGTCCTTCAGTCGCCATATCCAATCCTAGATTGATGTCGTTAGGATCTTCAGCTGCCATGTTTCTTCTCTTGTTGTAGTCTTCTAATGGTCCTTTCAATTTTTGGATCTAAAGGTAGTAAGTTACTATGTCCAGTACGTGTCATGCACTGAAAAAAAATTTTTTTTTTAAATAATAAAAATTAAAAATAAATTTCTAAAGTAAAGCTAGGATCAAAATTTTAATATTATTTTAGACACAATCCCCGGACAACGGTGCCAAAAACTTGATGCGTGCTAATTTATAGCTATGGCAAGTGCACCAGTCGATCAAGTAATAAAGTGAATGAGTAGAGTATCGTCCCTAGAGGATTGGAAAATAAGTACTGAAAAGCTCTTTCCTATGCTTTATTTAGAAGATCGATTTATGAGAATAAGAAATTAAAGAACAAAATAAAAAAATAATTAAAAGTTTTTAAGAAAATAGAGAGAGTGTAAATTATTAGGGTTTTAAACTTCAAGAGCAATGGATTACTAAGGCAATCGGTTCACCAACTCAGTCAATACAATATTCAGATTTTTAGATTAATTTTATTTCATGTGACGGTGGAGTCTCCTAATTTATTCACTATCCTTTGGTCCAGGCATAGCAAAACTATTCAATATTTATTAATTACCCTTTGGTCCAGGTGTAATTTAAATAAATATTAATGCATTAGGTTTTGTGAAACCCTCTAATTAAAATACGCTGCGTCCAAAGCGCACTAAAATTTCCTGCATGCATATGAATTCTAATTTGATTCATAATACAAGGTATATAATCAAGAAGCATTAACATAGAT
Source organism: Cocos nucifera (assembly GCA_006176705.1). NCBI lineage: Eukaryota > Viridiplantae > Streptophyta > Magnoliopsida > Arecales > Arecaceae > Cocos > Cocos nucifera. The sequence goes on from QRFJ01001195.1 coordinate 222,442, forward strand.
GTACTTGGTCCGTAACATCTATGTTCATCAGATCAATTAGAAGATGGCCAGTAATCTAAAAGCATTAAGATCAGATTTATATACTCCTCATGAATAAAATTTAAAAATAAATCATACTGAATATTGCATCAAAAGAGTGGCTACACCTTAGCCTTAGTAAAAAAAATTTAGTTCATGATAACAAGTTCAAAAATAGCAAATAAAATAAAAAGCATAGAGAAATTAGACTGTTTGATTGCTGAAATTGATTGTCTGCTGCTCTTGATGTGGAGAACTTGGCGAAGAAGAAGAGGCTCCTTGATCGATGTCTTGATCGTCGAAGAAAAATCAAAAACCCTTTTTGATTTTCTCATAAATCACTTTTTTTTTCTACCTCTCTCCTCTCTCTTTCTCTCTCTCTTTCTCCCTCTCTCTCTTTCTCTGCTAAGCACTGAAAACAGAAATTTAAATGTGCCTACTAGCTGCAGGGCCACTTAATATTATGTGCTTTTAAAACCTAAGTCTAAACCAGTGGTAATCCGTAGCGGTATGGTTCCTCACGGCTGACAACAGCAATACTCATCTGCTCCATTACCGACGCGTAGGATCATGTCTCCATCCCCAGCTCCTGTGTCATCCCAAGACCTACTGCATAGAGTGCATAGATGAGCACTAGCTAGAGTCAAGCACCCAACTGGATCAGAGGAAACCGTAAGGTTGACTCAATAACGAGCTATACCTCAGAAATTAACCTTCCTTTTCTTGCTTCTCAGGTGGCCAGGTAAGGTAGGCGGCAGTTCCGCTTTCCAATGGCCGTCGGCTGTTGCAACTGACAACATTTCCTTTGCCATCTGACCTTCTTCTTCGGTTCTGCCTTCTTCTTCTTGATCCTTTCTACTTTTGCTTTTTCACAGACTTTTTTTCTTTCCATAGACTTTCCTTTGGAAAGAAGTCCGTTCATAGCAAGAACGAGCCTTTAGAACCTTTCATAGAAAGCTCAACGGTAACAGCATATTCATCAACTCGGCCAAGGAATTTTGAAGTTTTGCATGTGGTAATCATAATGAATTGCCCATATGCATCAGTCAAGGATTGCAGAATAATATCGTTCTGCAGATCCAAGTCCAACTTCACACCGAGCTTCTCAAGCTCTTCCATGTCCTTGATCATTGTCCAGCAGTGATCTTGGACTGACTGCCCATCACGCATCTTAGCCTTATAAAGTCATTTTGTGACTTGATATTGGGCCTGCTGACTCTGTTCACCAACATTCCTGCAGGTGAGCCAACATTTGGCGAGCAGTCCCGATATCTTCATGTTGGTGCTGGAGCTCATCAGACATCGAGCCCAACATGTAGTATTTGGCCTTATTGTCTTTGTCAATCCATTTTTCCAGAGACGCTCTCTGTTCAGTGGATGGACGAGCTGGAAAGGTGGGAGGGTCCTGATCCAAAAACATGTGTTAACTTCTCTGAACCCAAAACAATTTATAGTTCCTGCCAATCTTATATAATTGGGTCCAGTCAGTCTATGTGTGTCTAGATACTGTGCAGTGGGTTGGACGCAACATTTCTGTAGAGAGTCAAAGATTCTAGTAGATACTGTAATTTGACTTGACCAATTTGTTTAGGGATTTTATTTTTAAACAAATTAGCTCCCACTATTTTCTCGGATCCCTACACTCCCTTTGTAGAGATGCGAAAATCTCCGCGATTGATGATTTCTAGTGGGTGGTGCGGTCTCACCAACTGACTCATCACCTCACCTAACAGTTATTGGTGATGGGTTAGCCAATGAGTGAACAACTCTTGTTCAATGATTCTCTAATCATGGTGCACCCAAACTTGATCTCTAATTCATGATCTCACCGTATCCAAAATATTGATCCACTTCCTTAGTAAGTCAGACCCATCATTTGCATAGACTGGTTCACAATTGGGTCTCTCACCGTATCCGAAATATTGAGCCCAACTCATCCTCCAGCCATAGATCCAATGCCTAATAGACATGGTTGCGTCTTCCCGGTGCAACTGAGCCAACTGTATCCAGCCGAGAACAATCAACCCCGGGAAGGGCCCGCACGTCTACAATGGTGGAAGACCTCGGACTTAATCTTTTCTTAGGGAGAATTGATTCAGGTCTCATTGAACTAGACTTGGCTTAGTCATAACAATTATGACTAACCTAGTGGCATGGGTCAGCTCGGATTATTGACCACCTCAGATCAGAACTGTGTCAACAGATATGGCCAGGTAAGTGAGACCGTTGGAAGGAATATGCCGTTAACTCGCACAAGAACGCATTTCAGGTCGAGTAGCTTCCAAATTAAAAACCAGTCGGTCGTCTTGTGCCAAACTTAACCTTAGACACCAATTGTTAGTCAGAACCAATGGGTTAGCTACAATCCAGACTCTAACCTCTGAGCCTAATTAGGTCTTGCTTGATCGTGACTCGATCTTGACCCAGACTTAATCCTATTAGGCTGGTCAATTTAAGCATTGTTGATCCCATCTAACCAACTCTTGATTCGGTTTGATCAACCGCTTAGACCTAATTGAGCTACCCAAGCCCGAACCCAGTATTATGAATATGTCTTAGATCTGAAATTCTCAATTTTAGACCTAATTGATATTCCATAAACTTAATTCTTAATTAAGTTGGGTTCATAAAACAAAATAGCACAATAAATCCTAGGGTTTCAGGATCTAGGGTTTTGCAGAAAGTAAGTTTTGGGTTTCTGATTAAGGACGAACAGCAGCACCCCTACACGTCATAAGAACACCCCATCGAATGAGAAGAGAAGGCCTTCAAACCTTCTTCGTTCTTATGACCGGACGGGCAAGAGGAACGCCTTAATCAGGAACATGTAAATCTACAAAACAGTTATAGATCTATATCATATTATCTCATATACAAATTTGATCTAATCAAGACACATTTTGCATACATCTCATGTATCAATCATGCATGTTTTCAGATTCTAAATATCTCATAATAATCTGAAAAATTAGATTTAAATTGATCTAATCAAAATAAATTCTAATCTAGACAATTATGTCAGAACTATTCTACAACTAGTCTAGTCATGCATCTACATATCTTCATATGATATTTAAATTAAATAATTTTATTTGCTGTTTATCAGATGTTATTATAACACTTATAATATCAGAAAATAGTAAGAAAGAAGATCTAAAATATGATTTAATCAGATTTAAATCAAAGACATGCAAACTATTCTATAGAACTATTCTATTCTAGAACTAGTCATGCATATCTTCATGTTCTTAGATTCAAATCATTTAATATTAATTTTTCTTATTTTCAGATCTGATCACATCTCATGTGACATCTGATCACTTTATTTTCTAATTAAAATAAAATTAAAAATTAGATCTAGACAATTTAGAACCATGGCTCTGATACCAGTTGAAGGGAAATCCTGATTTCCCGGTCCAGGTTCGTCCAGATCTGATTAGATCAAGAGATATATTTCAAAAAATTTTCTCTTGATCTTAATCAGATTTGATATGTTTTAGATCTGATTATTATTATTTTAATAAATAAAATAAAACAAGATAAATTAAATCAAATTCAATTTACCTGATTTGGGTAATCCTATTACCCTATAGATGATCCTGAATTGCAGCGGAAGGTTCTGGATCTAGCCACGCAAGCGCCTGGCCTCTACCGGTATCCACTCGGGTTGGATCTGGGGATCCTCTCTTTCTCTATCCACCTCCAAAAATCAGATCTGGATCTGATCTGGAGGATCTTCAAAACTCTTTTGAAGATCTGCAGTCGTCCTTTTAGCAGCAGCGCGCCTTCTTGCTTTTGATCGCCTTTCCTTGATCATAGTCGCACAACCACAAGTCCAAACACCTTTGGATGTGGAGAGCAAGGGGAGAAGAGACTATGGCATGGAGAGAGAAGGGAGAGGCCACTTTGGGTGTGTCTAATAGCATTGGAATTAGGGTTGGGCGCAGGGTCTTATTTATAGACCTCTTGTGATCCAACTCTCTTCCTCTCAACCAATCACAACCCTTTGTGAAATCAGATCTAAATCTGATTGGTTGGAATAGAGACCCCTGGATTCCCCTTAGAGGGCGCCTAAGACCAGTCAAATGGATTCTTAGTAGAACTCTGTTGGAATCCAAAAGGGAGGTGGGAGTCCTTGTCCAACAAGGACTCCTAGGCGCCTCCTACTTGGGCTCACGCCCCCTTGGCATGCGCCCTTCTCTTGCCAAGTTCTAGCAGGGGGACAGGCCCCCACCAGCTCTCCCAATAGGTGCATGACATGGTCAAAGTCAAAGGGTGAATGGTAACGTTTGACCAGTCAAAGGTAGACTTTTGACCAAAGTCAAGAAACAAGAAATGGCAGGTGACCAAAAATGGCAGTAATGTCTTACAAATAAGACAACCTATTCTGACTTGGACAACCTCCAGTCAGACCATATGAAGGCCTCTGATTAGCACAAACTCCTTTGGCTCAGATAGGACAAACTTATTTATGATAGTAAAAAGAAGAACTTAGGTTCAATCGAGTGCTAGCACGATTTCCTTGAACCTAATTGAATTTCATTCAGATCAATTGAACTAGATCAGTTCAATTGATGATCACCAGATTCAAACCCTTGTTTGTGTGACCCAGTTAGGTTCAGTTCTGTATGGTAATGGGATATGTCATGATCTCTATCATAGACATCATCGAAACTCCTTTCGATGGATCAGAACTCTTCTGATTCGAACAGCTAGAATGATCGATCATCTAAATCATTCTAATTGGTCCAAAATCCACCAGTGACACCTAGCAGTATATGTGGCAACCCATCAGAGCTGAATGCGAACCTCTTGGTGCAGCTACCTGTGTGATTCAGTTCTTCTACCTTGAGCCCCGATCAGATTAGGGTTAAGGTGAACTCGTCAAACCCTAGTCTCTGTCATATGATGTAATCATTCGATTCGAGTCCAATGTGAAAATCTAAATAGAAACTCTTTCTATTATTTCACTCTACCATGGCCATGGATTTCTGGACTTAATTCTCATGATCATCATAGGGCTACTCCTCTACCACCGAGGTAGATAGATCCCATCTTGATGCAATCCAGTTCTACAATGAACATGCTATAGCCAACATACACCCAGGGTTCCATATGGCTAGGAGACCGAGTAATGGTGTAGTCAAACTATAACACCCTCAAGGTGAACTGCCGATGCATCTCAGATCAAAGAACCAGACACACACTCGCAATTGAGTCAGTCATTGACGAGAAGATAGACTTCCTAATGACTACTCGAGGTGGTCACGCTCAGTGCCCTCGTTCTCTAACGAGTACCTGTACTCTCGCTCGGTGTCTCCAAACCGTAGACTCAAGACTCATCTACTAAAGAGAAGCGATCGTACACCAACCTTCCGGATCAATCACCATCCTCGTGATGATCCTATGGTCGGGAGCTGTTTATGAGTTAATAATGATTATTCATGTCTTAAATTTTCAACTCTTGAAAATATGAATTATCATTACCATTAACTCAAAGGATGTATCACAGACACTAAATACGCAGGTGTGATAGAAAATAATCCATTTTATAAATTATAGTCAAAATTACAATTTTGCCCCTAGAAGTGTATTACAAGTGTCAGCCAATTCTGGCTTCTAGGGCACATATATCTAACAATTCGTAGCAGACTAATAATGATAACTATAACTATCTGGTAGTGGGCCGCTCGGGGCCACGTAGAATTTATTATGGAGAGAGGTGTTCGTTGTCGTGATGTGCTCATTTGTTGAGATTTAATAGTCTAAGTTCGAGGGAAGCAGTTATTAGTTGGTGAAGAGCTTTGACATATGTCAATTTTTAGAGGAGTTCAGACTCCTAAAGGGGATATGGCTAAAGAGGATCATTCAAGAGGAATACTATTTGAAATTTGGAAGTAATCCACTAGAGAAATCCGAATGAAGTTTGACTGATGGAGAAGTCCAGAAGGAATCGGACTGGTGGAGAAGTTTGACTAAAGGAGAAGTTCGAAAGGAGTTCAGCTCCTGGAGAAATCCGACTAAAGGAGAAGTTTGGAAGGAGCTTGTTGCTGGAGAAATTGGACTAAAGGAGAAGTTCAGAAGGAGTTCGGCTGTTGGAGGAATTTGATTGAAGGAGAAGTTCGAAAGGAGTTCGACTGCTAAAGGAGTCCGGAAGGGGTTCGACCGCTGGAGGAAGAATTCTCGATCGAAGCTCTTTCGTGATTACCAGTTACATTAGGCTAAGCATCAGACTAGACTTTGGTGGGAGCAAAATTTATCCCCAATAGTGGGCTTGCTAAATTCACCCACCTGCCGCTTTCTTGTGGCTTCT
>QRFJ01001195.1:228782-247955 GCA_006176705.1 Cocos nucifera
CTGTTCTTCCCGTCTCTTTTTTCGTCTCTCTCTCTCTGATTTTTTTTCAACGACAACAAACTCTTTTTATAATAAAGAGTCTGATTTCCCTCCAAAATCCATCAAAAACTAGGCTTTAAGACTCTAAACAATCAATATTAGATCTAAATAATTTGGTCATGAGATTGATCAAACATCAAAAAACCACTCAAAACCCTAAAAATAAGATCAGATTAAGTAATATATCACAGGGATCAATCGTTGGATCAAATCTGAGCATCGATCGCATTGAAAGAACCTTCTAATCTATAGTTTGAACGTCGAGATGAATCATCAGCCGTTGGATTCGGATCGGGAGCTGTCGGATGCCGTCGCATCAATGCTTCTTTTCGACAGCCGATCAGCTTCAGTGAAAACTTGCCCTTGGATTCAGCCAAATTTTCCAAATTGCCCTCGGGACCGTGCACTGAGCCCGGTGTTGCCTAGGACCCATGAACGTTCTCAATCCAATCAAAGCGCGTCTTGCTGTGAAATTCCTGAATATACCCTTCTGGTTGGGTCCACCATTGTCACAAAAATGGCTAAGTCATCGTTGATTCATATTGCATCGGCGATTTTTTTGTTTTTTTTTTTGAAATTTCATTTTTGGGCTGAAGTTTGTTTTGCCTTAAAATTTTTTTCATCAGAATCAGAAAAATAAGATCTTCAATTCGGTCCTTCTTTCCTGCAATAAGATTAATAAAGTATAACATTTCTGCAAATAGATTAATTATCTTTATTTCTTATAATTTAATACTCTTTATTGTTTAATTTAACATTCTATCACATGCATATCATCCTGCCTATATCATTATTCATAGAAGGCATATGATGACATTTGATAGAAGAGAATCGAATTTGCCACATCTTGTATGTGAACTATTTCAACCATGGGCATTATTTCTATACTGGCTTAGGATCAGGAGCATCAAGAATATTAAAAAGGAAAAAGTTTTTTCTTGACTTAGTACTATTTTAGGTTTCTCAACTGTCAACATTATATTTGGACAAGTCATTTATTTGAATCCAAAATTGAATGTAGTAAAGTAAAGAAGCCATTTATCTACATAATAAAAACATATAATAAACAAAAATCATGATGACCAAAATAATTAAATAGGACTTTTAATTTAATTATGTTTCCACTAAAAATCATAACCCTCTTATGATTTTCTTAGTGAGAATAAAGATCCTAATATCCTTATAAAAATCTTATTGTGTGCACAACAAACTATTTATACAGTTCAAACTAGAAATCTATTCCAATTGCATTTTATGCACTTCCAAAACTTTTGCCTCTAAAATATTATAGTCTCTCGTGTTAAGCACAATAAACTTTAAATTTTGTTTAAGTTACAACCTCATTATCCTAGACAATCAAAATGAAAATATAAACTATTTTTTTGTGGTTAACAATCAAAGTAGTATATTCAAAATGTTGTTATAGCATCTCAATGCACTAGATAATGATTAATCCTTCTCCATGAATAGATCTTGTTGTACACAATAGAACAACAATGTTCCTGGACATTAATAAGAATAGTATGAAGGAAGGCCTTTAAATGAGGAATATAATATTAAGCATATTCAATCTAGAATTTAAATTAAATCACATCGGCCAAGTAATGGGAGAGAAATGGGGATCCCCCCATTGCTTTCTATAGACACCAATAATTGGCCAGGTCAGACATGAAAACAATAAACAATCATGTTCTCTTTTACGAATCCAAGAACATTTTTCCTAGACACGATTGAAATCAATTAGACATCCTGACTGTTGCAGCTACAAGATTAATTCATAATTACAAACTTATATAATTTTTATAGAGGGATAAATGGTATCAATGCTACCATATTGATTTAAAACAAACTAAAATACATAATTAGCATTAATTATAAAAAAAAATTATATATGTTAATTAACATGTATAATTATTCTAGGACAACCTCATTATATAGTGAGTACTTCCACTATATCCAGGGCAACCTTTATTACGATAATATATACAACTAAATCTCATTATGATAGAAAAAGAATATGATTCTCATTTTCATATAAATTAAAGCATGCTTAAAAAGTAATATATCATATTTTTCATTTATGCCATTATACTATAGCAAAGCATTATATGATTTAACCTAATAAGGCTTGCTCTGATACCACTGATGGATTGGTGTACAGGATGGAAGCACAGATTTCAAAGCAAAATGTCTGGAAATTATATAACCAAACTCAAATCCTAAGACCACCTCATTAGCAATTAAAAATCATAATAACATGCATTTGCTAACAAAAAGAAAGTATTTAAACATACCTTTCTTATCGCTAAACCCTAAAAATTGATATTGATCGTCGTAGCAGTTCCGAAGGAGAAGTTCGAAAGGAGTTCGACTGCTAAAGGAGTCCGGAAGGGGTTCGACCGCTGGAGGAAGAATTCTCGATCGAAGCTCTTTCGTGATTACCAGTTACATTAGGCTAAGCATCAGACTAGACTTTGGTGGGAGCAAAATTTATCCCCAATAGTGGGCTTGCTAAATTCACCCACCTGCCGCTTTCTTGTGGCTTCTTCATCTTTCAGCTTGAAGATCTCCTTCACTCGAGTGTAGCCTTTTGCCCAGGCCACCATGTCAGCAAAATTTTGAGGTTATTTCTTCTCCTAGGAGAAAAAGAGATCATTCTTCTGGAGGCCATCCTTTAGTGCGGCCATAGCAATAGATTGGTCTAGATTTCAAACCTCCAAGGTAGTAGCATTAAAGTGGTTGACGTTAGCTCAGATGGACTCCTCTTCCTTCTGCTTGATATTGATGAGGGAGTCCAAATCTCATCTCTGGCATTGGCTACTGATAAAATGAGCCATAAATTGATGGCTTAGTTTATCAAAAGAAAAGTTGGTACCCGATTTTAGGCCCGAGTACTAGTTCCTTGCTGCTCCTTTTAAAGTGGAGGAAAAAGCTTGGCATAGAATGGCATCAGGTGCACCATAGAGCAGCATTATAGTTATGAAGGCTTTGAGGTGGTCAACTAGATTAGTAGTCCCATCATAACTTTCAAACTAGAAAAGTTTGAAGTTCGGTGGGATGGGCTCCTGCATGATATGAACAGAGAAAGGATGGTTGGTGCAGATGTCATCATGGCAAGTCGGGGCAACACGATGGAGTTCTTCGATCTGCCATTTCATTTCTTGAAGCTTCTGATCGAGAATATCATCTCGATCATGGATCTGAAAGCGTGGCTAGCTGGAGAGGGGTAGTGATTCCCTAGGGGTGGAATCATGATTAGAATAAGGGCTCTCTGCTCTCTGCTTTTCCTTCCTAGGAGTCGCTGGTCAACTTGCCCAGGTGGATCTTTCCAGCACCGAATCTCGATATTCTGATGAGGGTCTTTTTGACTGGATCGATGCTGGGAGCTGCTGCATGGCCTATACTACCTCTATAAGGCTCTTAACCCGCTACACCAGTAGGTTAAACTGCTTAAAATCCACCATAGCTGCTGGTGGTGGTTGAGGTGTCGGCAATGAGGTCGGAATAGGCTGATCTAGAAGAAATCTGGCAGCATAGGTGGTGGATCATTAGGTTGAAGCTCTTTTTCATGGCATCTTATCAGAACACAAGAAAGATCATAGAGAAAAGAACTATAAAATTGGAGAGGAGAGGAAGAAGATGAACTCAACTAGGTACTTCTTTAAGAACAAGAGCTCAGTTGCCCTTCCTCTAGTGCCAATCCTGTTGGTGCAGAAAATGATGCTGACATCGGAGTTTACTGTAGCTAGTGAGGATGAGGCTCCCATCAAGACTTGCAAGATAAAGTCTAAACCAAAGGTGGATGGATCTAGCAGGATCCTCTGACGATCAAGTTAGCTTTCTGGCTAATAAGAATGGAGTACTTAGGAGAACATAAGTAGAGATGAGAGCTTAGAAAGAAAAATATACCTAGAGGATCCCTTATATAGGTGGTGCCTATAATAAAATAAAAGTGATAGCCATAATAGAATGTCAGTAGATTGTTTGGGCCATGTAGAGTTTGCTACGGAGAGTGGACTATCGTTTGTCATGACTTGTGGGCAATTGGATTTTATTTATTGGAGTTCGGATGCGGTTTCTACATCTATTAGCAAATTACGCATGCTGAGATGAAGAACTTGAAGATAGGAAGGCCAAACTTGAAGATCGGCTTTCGAGTGGTAGGTGGCAAACTTGTAATCAGTTAAAATCTGTTGGTGTTGCCTTTGATAGATTTAAGAAGTTCGGCCATCTTCAAAGTCAGCTAGAGATTGACGAGATTATTCAAGTTAGAGGCTAGAGAGGGAACCATAGATCTTTTAATGAAAACTATTACCAGATATTCTGAAGGAGCTCAACTATGTTGAGATCAATTAAAAGCTGGAATGAGTAAACTTCTTGTTGCTGCAATTTGATCTACTTTCAAAAGTTCTGCTACCTTCAAGATCGGTCTGAAGTTTGGATTGGAGTGCTATGATCAAGTCTATAGAGCGGTTGCTGTGCTGGGTTGGAAATCAAACTTGCATTGGCGAGGAAGTCCTTTCATTGTTCAAGCTCATCCAGTGGACATACACGATATAAACTGGCTAGATCTGCAATTGTCAGAAAGGGATGAAGAAGCTCAACTACTTTCAAGATCGGCCACTATCCATAAAGTGGAGCAAAGGAGTTTAGCCGGAATAAAGTTCAACTAGAGGAGAATTTGGCTAGATGAGATCCTAGACGTAAGGTTAACGGGACATGCTATCTACCTCTAAATAATTTGGCCGCACTTGAGGTCTGCCATAGATGAAATCGGAGGGTGCTAGGGCTCAATATTTGATGGGGCTTTATTCACACTAGGACCGGAGCAAGTTATCATGCTCTTCATTATTCAAGTTCGACCGAATGAAGTTCACCATGCCTTGGGGGTGTTATGCAATTATTGAGAGAGAGTGGATGGTCACAACTAAGAAGTTCATCCAACATGCATGGTCAAAGATTGATTTCTTTAAATTGAATTGGAGTAGGAGATCAGCCTAATTAAGGTTCAGTCATGATTGCTGCAACTCTGGATGGAATCATATTAAGTTCAGACTTTTTATTGGACTTTGGCGGGAGTTATCTTATCCCCAACATATTAAATTACTTATTTAGTGGAAAAATTAAATTTAGATCTAAGTTTCTAATTTATTTAATAAGTAGATTATATTTGGATTAATGAATTTTAGAACAACTATGTATTTGCACCAATTTGATTGCTTTTCCTACTCCAAAAATTATATGTTTGCCTATGCCCTCTATTTTAACCTACCATCTCTCTCCTATACATGCTAAAGATTGAAAGGAATATGCCCTCAAGCCAATTTATTTTTGGGATGTTCTTTGTCTTCCAGACTCATGTAATGACATTTTTAATAAATAAAGGCATTTATTTCATCATATGCAGTGTCTTATTATTTATTTAAGATTATGATGAATCCTATAAATTAGGGCTATGATTTTAGGATTATGATGAGATTATACCAGTGAGACCAAAAACCTTAAAATCATAATTTAAATATTCTTAGTCGATGGGACATTGAGTTAGGGATTAATATTTTCCAATAAGACTAGCACATTCTTTGTATGCTCGATTGAGAGGATGATTGATCTCACAATAACTTGTGTATGACACTAATACAAGAATGTGGTGCTCATTAGAGAATGAGTTCACTGAATTGATCCAAATCGAGAATATCTAATGGAGTCTTATCTACATGTCAATAGATGGTTCTCATAGGTGGAATTTGTGCATGTAATCCCTTAGACCTGAAACTACCATAGAATCTTATATATATAAATCCATATTTTGGTTCATACTCATTCATGACTTAGTTATGTACGGGATGATCTGGATATGGTAGATTATATATATGAAGATTGTGAGTAGGTTAACATGGAATCGAATCACTCCTTGGTAAGAGGAAAATTGCATCCTACCTGCTTCAAACAAATGATGATTTAGGAAGACTTTGATCAAAGCATGATGAAAAAATTAGAAATGGTTTCTAATATTTCATTAAATGAATTATCATCATAAGATTGAAAGAGAAATGAATATGATATTGGGGTTTGACATATTTCCATACCCAGAGTCATATTCAGGATGTAGGGAGATCGAAGGATCTAGTTGCATGGTAATTTTTCACTGAAGGATATTTTTGGTATTTTCATCAAAATTTCACATCTTTCGGATAGTCATGATACATTGCTAGACGTCAATCATGTCTTGTGGGTTTGATCAAATTAAAATTTTAATTTGATTATTAAATTAGAAAGTGTTCTAAATTAAGTCAAATTGGGTTGGCTAGTTTTTGACCTAAATCGATATGGTTGAGTTCTAACCAGATTAGGTCAAATCATGCCCAGACTCACTACTGGTTAGATATGAAACCCAATGGGTCACACACAAAGAGAATTGATTAAGGGTCTAATTGGATTAGACCATGATTGTAAGATGAACATGCTAGCACATGTAGCAAACCTTGGTTTTGAATTGGATTCGAATCAGCTTTCGATTTGGGCTAATTTAGATCCGATTTGAGCCAAATAGGATTTGATCTTAAATTGGATTAATCTAGATTGATTGAGCTTTAGATTGAGCACCACATACCTACATCCCATGCACCAAAGAGTCTCTCTCTTGTGCGTGGGAAGTCTTTCATGCGCAAAGAACTCTTTGACACATGGAATTTGTTGGCGCCTACCTTTTTTGACTTTTTCTATTTTATTATGTCACGTAAATTTTTATATTGATGTGGACATCAGATATGGGGTGCAGAAGAGTCCTTCTATAGATGAAATACTCTTTTTTTCTTTTTAATTTTTTCGCCCAGGATGTTTTGTCGCCTAAGATCCCTTGCTGCCAAAGACTCCATGCCGCCTACTCCTCCTTGACGTCTCTTGGACCAAGTCAAAGTCTCTTGGGACTTTGACTGCTCAAAGATTATCTCCACGCCTTCTTGCTGAATGGGCATCCCTTTTTAAAGCCATTGGATGGCTTTCTTTCATGATCTAATGGATGAAAAGGGTGGCGCCAAAGATGATATATTGCGACTCTTCGTAAAAAACTTATGTAGAATTAGTCCAAGAGTCATTCTGCTTTAAGGCACCTCTTGGACTAAGTCTACATCTCATTTTTTACTGATGAGGCATGAGATTGGTTGATGGGGCATGAGAAATTGATGAGAAAAGGGTGTGAGATTTTTTGTTGGCACCCCTACATACATTATAAATAGGGGTGCACACCAAGAGTCCGGGTGTGTGAAAAAATTATCTTTCTTTTTTACAATAGTTTTTTTTTGTCCAATTTTCTTTCTTCCTTTCTCTTATCTAGATTTGTCCTTATAAGAACAAGAATTCATCTGAAGACTATGAGATTAGAAAGGAAAATTAAGAAGACAAAAGAAAAAGAAAGAGAGATAAGGAGAGGCAAGGAAGGTAACATAAAGGCTAAAGAAGGTCTTGCCCTTTTTAATTAAAGTTCTTATTATTAGAACTCTAATTATATAAATCAGAGGTACTGGTATCTTGATCAAGTCTCTGTGTGGATCAACGTTGGAGGGTGAACACATGGGCACCTGGTGGAACCCTTGACGGACTGCTACCGACGATCAATATCAATTTAGGGTTTAGCGATAAGAGGTATGTTCTAATACTTTCTTTTATGTTACAAATGCATGTTATATGATTTAATTGCTAATGAGGTGGTCTTAGGATTTGAGTTTGGTTTATATAATTTCACATTTTTGCTTTGAAATCTGTGCTTCCATCCTGTACACCAATCCCATCAGTGGTATCAGAGCAAGCCTTATTAGGTTAAATCATATAATGCTTTGCTTATAGTATAATGGCATAAATGAAAAATATGATATAATATTTTTAGCATGTTTTAATTTATATGATGAGATCATATTCTTTTTCTTATCATAATGAGATTATGTTGTATATATTATTCTGTAAAGGTTGCCCTGATATAGTGGAAAGTATTCACTATATAATGATGGTTGTCCTAGAATAATTATACATGTTAATTAACATATATAATTTTTTTCATAATTAATGCTATTATGCATTTAGTTTGTTTTAAATCAATATGTGCATTGAGACCATTTAAATCCCTCTATAAAAAATTATATTAAGTTGTAGTGTAATTAATCTTTAGCTGAATCAGTCAGGATGTCTAATTGATCAATCGGTGTCTAGGAAAAATGGTTCTTGATTGGTAAAGAGAACATGATTTTTTAATTGGTTTCATTGTCTGACCTGGCCAATTTATTGGTGTCTAAGAAAAGCAATGGGGGGACTCCCATTTCTCTCCCATTTACTTGGCCGATTCGATTAATTTAATTCTAGATTGAAATGCTTAATATTATATTCACTACATTAAGGCCTTCCTTCATACTATTTCTTATTATGTCCAGAACCATGTTAGTTCTATTGTGTAACCACAAGATCTATCATGGAGAAGGATGTAATATTAATCTAGTGCATTGAGATGCTTACAGCATTTTGAATATACTACTTTGTTGTGTAACCACAAAAAATAGTTATATTTCAATTTTGATTGTATAGAAATGAAGGGTTGTACTTAAACTAAAATATTAAAGTTTATTGTGCTAACACAAGACTATTAATATTTTAGAGGCAAAAGTTTTTGAGAGTTGCATAAAATGCAATTGGAAAGAGTTTTTACGTTTGAACTTATAATAGGTTTGTTGTGCAACCATAAGATTTTTATAAGGAATTAGGATCTTATTCTCACTAAGAAAATCAATAAGAGGGTTATGATTTTTAGTGGGAGACATAATTAAATTAAAGTCCTAATTTAATTATGTTTGGTCATCATGAATTATTTGTTTATATATTGTTCTTTATTATGTAGATTAAATGGCTTCTTTACTTTCATTACATTCAATTTTGGATTCAAATAAATTGACTTGTCAAAATTATGTTGACTAGTTGAGAAACCTAAAAATAGTACTAAGTCAAGAAAAACTCTCCTATATCTTGATGCTCCTGATCCTAAGCCGTTAGAAAATAATGCCATGGATGAAGATAAGTTCACATACAAGATGTGGCAAAATGATTCTCTTACTATCAAATGCATCATACTTGCCTCTATGAATAATGAATTATAGGCAGCATGATAGCATGGATGATAAGTGGTAAAATTAAACTAATAAAAGTATTAAATTATAAAATAAATTAATCTATTTTGCTAGAAATTGATACTTTTATTAATCTTATGCAGGAAAGAAGGCCACCAATGTGAAGATCTTATTTTTCTGATTCTGATGAAAAAAATTTTAGGCAAAACAAACTTCAGCCCAAAATTGAATTTCAAAAAAAAAAAAAAAAAAAAATCGCCGATGCAATGCTGACGTCAGATGACGTCAGCATTCACGATGACGTTAGCATTTTTTTTGGTGCATGGTGGACCAACCGAAGGGTATTTCAGGAATTTCACAGCAAGAGGCGCGCTTTGATTGGTTGAAGAACGCAGCGGTCTACGCAACACCGGGCTCGTGCACGGTCCACGGAGGGCAATTTGGAAATTTTGGCTGATCCAATGGGCAGTTTTCACTGAAGCTTGATCGGACTGTCGAAAAGAAGGCATTGATGGACGGCATCCACAGCTCCCGATCGAGATCCAACGGCTGAGATTCATCTCGACGTTAAACTATAGATTAGAAGGCTTCTTTCAATGCGATCGGATGGCTCAGATTTGATCCAACGATTGATCCAACTGCTGATATTAAATTTGACTTGATCTGGGTTATTTTAAGGGGTTTTTGAGTGGTTTTTGGATCGTTTGATCAACATCTAATGGCCAGAATTATTTAGATCTTAATTTGAGTTGTTTTAGGAGTCTTAAACCTAGTTTTTGATGGATTTTGGGGGAAATCAAACTCTTTATCTATAAAAAGAGTTTGTTGTCGTGAAAAAAAATCAGAGAGAGAGAGACGAAAAAAGAGACGGGAAGAAAGAGAGAAATAGAGAGAGAGGGAGAAAGAGAGAGAGAAAGAGAGAGGAGAGAGGTAGAAAGAAAAAAAGTGATTTATGAGAAAATCAAAAAGGGTTTTTGATTTTTCTTCGACGATCAAGATATCGATCAAGGAGCCTCTTCTTCGTTGCCAAGTTCTCCACATCAAGAGCAGCAGACAATCAATTTCAACAATCAAACAGTCTAATTTCTCTATGCTTTTTATTTTATTTGCTATTTTTGAACTTGTTATTATGAACTAAATTTTATTTTACTAAGGCTAAGGTGTAGCCACTCTTTTGATGCAATATTCAGTATGATTTATTTTTAAATTTTATTCATGAGGAGTATATAAATCTGATCTTAATGCTTTTAGATTACTGGCCATCTTCTTAATTGATCTGATGAACATAGATGTTACGGACCAAGTACATCTATGTTAATGCTTCTTGATTATATACCTTGTATTATGAATCAAATTAGAATTCATATGCATGCAGAAATTTTAGTGCGCTTTGGATGCAGCGTATTTTAATTAGAGGGTTTCACAAAACCTAATGCATTAATATTTATTTAAATTACACCTGGACCAAAGGGTAATTAATAAATATTAATAGTTTTGCTATGCCTGGACCAAAGGGTAGTGAATAAATTAGGAGACTCCACCGTCACATGAAATAAAATTAATCTAAAAATCTGAATATTGTATTGACTGAGTTGGTGAACCGATTGCCTTAGTAAACTATTACTCTTAAATTTAAAACCCTAATAATTTACACTCTCTCTATTTTCTTAAAAAATTTTAATTATTTTTTTTATTTTGTTCTTTAATTTCTTATTCTCATAAATCGATCTTCTAAATAAAGCATAGGAAAGAGCTTTTCAGTACTTATTTTCCAATCCTCTAGGGACGATACTCTACTCATTCACTTTATTACTTGATCGACTGGTGCACTTGCCATAGCTATAAATTAGCACGCATCAAGTTTTTGGCACCGTTGTCCGGGGATTGTGTCTAAAATAATATTGAAATTTTGATCCTAGCTTTACTTTAGAAATTTATTTTTAATTTTTATTATTTAAAAAAAAAATTTTTTTTTTTGGTGCATGACACGTACTGGACATAGTAACTTACTACCTCTAGATCCAAAAATTGAAAGGACTATTAGAAGACTACAACAAGAGAGAAACATGGCAGCTGAAGATCCTAACGACATCAATCTAGGATTGGATATGGCGACTGAAGGACAGCATGAAGCTATTCGACCAGTACATCGTTCATTAAATGATTATATCACACCATCTGTAGCCGATGCAGCTTCGAGCATCAGGAGACCACCTGTACGAGCAAACAACTTCGAAATAAAATCGACGATGATCCAGATGATTCAATCAACTGTCCAATTCAGTGGACACGTGCATGATGATCCGAATGCCCATATTTCTAATTTTCTTGAACTTTGTGATACTTTTAAAATTAATGGGGTGTCGGATGATGCTATTAGATTAAGGTTATTTCCTTTCTCTTTATGGGATAAAGCTAAGAGTTGGCTTCATTCTCTTCCTGCAGGTTCTATCACAACTTGGGATGTCCTAGCCCAAAAATTCTTAGCCAAGTACTTTCCACCTTCCAAGACTGCCAAGATGCGCAACGATATCACTTCCTTTATGCAGATGGACATGGAGACACTATATGAGGCTTGGGAGCATTTCAAGGAATTGCTGAGGAGATGTCCACATCATCAACTATCCCATATGGCTTCAGGTACAAACTTTCTATAATGGTTTATCTCCTACTAATCGATCTATGATTGATGCAGCAGCAGAAGGAACCATTAATCAAAAAATGAAGGAAGAAGCCTTCGATCTGATCGATGAGATGGCATCAAATAGCTATCAATGGCAGATAGAGCGCATGATGCCAAAAAGACTAGCAGCTGTGCAGGGAGTAGATTGCGTGCCAACCTTACTAGCTGAAATTGCAGCCCTTAGAGCCGAAGTCAACAACTTAAAAGGAACAGCTATGCATGTTCAGAGCATTACTTGTGACCTGTGTGGAGGAGGACATGATACGAGCAATTGCCAGACAGGTAATCCTTTTGCTAAAATAACTGATACAGCTAATTATATTGGTAATTTTTTCAGGCCGCAACAAAACAATCCCTACTCCAACACATACAATCAAGGGTGGAGGCAGCACCCAAATTTCTCATGGAGCAATCAAAATGCAGCACAACAGCCACCCCGAGATTCCAAGTACCTGAAAAGAAGTCCAACATGGAAGAGCTGATGGTCAAATTTATGCAAAACCAAGAAGCAACTATAAAAAATTTGGAAGCCAAACTTAGGCAGGACCAAACAGCAGCAATTCGAAACTTGGAGATGCAAATAGGTCAAATGGCTAAGATAATCTCCGAGAGACCTCAAGGATCCTTGCCAAGCAATACGGAGACAAATCCAAGGGAGCAAGTCAATGCTATCACCTTAAGAAGTGGTACAAAGTTAGAGGAGCCACATCAGAAGAAAGAGACTGAAGAGCCAACTACAAATAAGGAACCATCAACTCAAAATTCGTCAGTCACCAAAACAACCAGCAGATGGATGGTCTCCAGGTATACGATTTGCTGATCCAAATGTGAAGCCCTACGTGCCACCACTACCATTCCCAGAGAGACAAATACAGCATCCAGATAAGGAATTTTCTAACTTTTTCAAAATTTTAAAGAATTTACATATTAATATTCCTTTTGTAGATGCTATTACTCAAATGCCCAGGTATGCCAAGTTTCTCAAAGAAATCTTAACAAATAAGAAAAAGCTGAAGGAGCATGAGAGAATAAATTTGAATGAAGAATGCTCAGCAATACTTCAAAATAAATTACCACAGAAGCTAAAAGATCCAGGGAGTTTTACTATCCCTTGCATTATTGGTGATTGTAGTTTTGATAAAGTTTTATGTGATTTAGGAGCAAGCATTAATCTCATACCTTTTTCTATTTTCAGGAAAGCTGGGTCTAGGAGAACCAAAGCCTACCACTATTACTCTTCAATTAGCCGACAGATCCATTAAATATCCAAGAGGTATAGTGGAGGATGTCTTGGTAAAGGTAAACAAGTTTATTTTTTCCCTGTTGATTTTATTATTCTTGATATGGAAGAAGATTATGATGTACCCCTTATTTTAGGGAAGACCCTTTTTAGCTACTGGAGGAGCTTTAATAGATGTTCAACAAGGAAAAATTAATTCTTAGAGTCCAAGATGAATAAGTTACTTTTAATGTTTTCAAAGATACTAAACATCCTGATGATAATCAAACTTATTTTCTAATTGATATTATTGACAATCCATTATATGAGAATTCTGTAGAAAATAGGTTTGAGACTATAAAAGCGAGCAATGTCAAATTGAAAGAAGGACTCGATCAAACATGAAAGTATTCCAATTGAAGTGGCACCAGATTGATCCACTTTAGAACTCAAAGAAAGTCAAGCTGAAGACTATAAATCAGAACTACTAGATAGGTTGTTTCTTTTCTTTTTAGTTTTGATCATTTTTTTTTTTTATTTTTTAGTAATTTATTGTTGCTCTTTTACTGCTCTTGGTGTGTATTTTCAATTTTGCAGAAAAAAATCAATGAGAGCTCAAGCAAAATTTCAAAGCTCCAAAGAACCAGACTGAACCAAATCAGGTGTATTCCTTCCTATCCTTTATTGCATCCTTTATTTTTCTTTCTCCTTTAAGACAATGTAGAATAAGTTAAAAAAAAAAAAATCATGTGTCAAGAAGAAAATCTTGAGCAAGATAAACTGGATAAGTGATAAAAGATAGAATTATTTGCTAATGAATGTAACGAGTTAAAGAAGTAGATTAGTTGGTCAACTTTTAGCAGCCTACTTAGGTCATTAAAAGACTTATTAGCACTTCTAATTGCACATGCACACTAACAAGGCAAAGTAGGTATTGATTATAAGGCCAACTGAGGATTCAATTATCACTGAAAATTGATAATTAATATACATTCTAATCAAAAAAAAAACTTGAATTTAAGGAAAGAGCTACCTGCCTATAAATAAAGTGCAAAAGATAGAGTATATGTGGATTGCCCAAAGCCTAGTAACTGGGTCTCTGCACCTAGGTCAAGTGTGAAAATTCACGTAAAATGGTGAAGGGAAGGCCAGGATGCTCAGCACAGTAAAAAAAAAAAAAAAGAAAAGAAAAGAAAAAAAAAGAAAAGGCAGTGTGAAAGCTACCTTAATTCATGAGTATAAAATTGAGAATGTATAGAAAATTGACCAAAATAGGTGATAAGAGAGGATACTTTTGTTCTTTTAATTTAATACTGAAATGCTAAAGTTAGTCATCACGAACACAAGTGCTATAGATCTTTGATGTACTCTAAGAAAGTTTTTAATTGTATTGACTGAAAAATTTGCTTCTGAAGCTCAATGCTTAGTTAGCAGTATTTTCTAAACTTTTTGACCTTTAATCCTAGATTTTATCTTTGTGATGGATAATCTTATTGAAACATGGTATTAAATAAAATATTGCTAAGGGACTAGCAATGACTAAGTTGGGGGGTGTGATAAGTGGTAAAAATATACTAATAAAAATATTAAATTATAAAATAAATTAATCTATTTCTTTAGAAATTGATATTTTTATTAATCTTATGTAGGAAAGAAGGCCACCAATGTGAAGATCTTATTTTTCTGATTCAGATGAAATAAATTTCAGGCAAAACGGACTTCAAACGAGCCCAAAATTGAATTTCAAAAAAAAAAAAAAATCGCCGATGCAACGCTGACGTCAGCATTTTTTGCGGTGCACGGTGGACCAACTTAAGGGTATTTTGGAATTTCACATGCAAGAAGGCGTGCTCTGATTGGCTGAAGAATGCGGCGGTCTATGCAACACCGGGCTCGTGCATGGTCCATGGAGGGTAATTTGGAAATTTTGGCTGATCCAACGGGCGGTTTTCACTGAAACTTGATCGGACGGTCGAAAAGAAGGCGCTGATGGATGGCATCCGTAGCTCCCGATCGAGATCCAACGGCTGAGATTCATCCCGATGTCAAACTATAGATCAGAAGCCTTCTTTCAATGCGATCCCAGATTCGAATCCAACGGTTGATCCAATGGCTGATATGAAATCCGACTTGATCTGGGTTATTTTAAGGAGTTTTTGAGTGGATTTTTGGACCGTTTGATCAACATCTAACGGCCAAAATTATCTAAATCTTAATTTGAGTTGTTTTGGGAGTCTTAAACCTAATTTTTGATGGATTTTGGGGGAAATCAAATTCTTTATCTATAAAAAGAGTTTGTTGCCGTGAAAAAAAATTAGAGAGAGAGAGACGAAAAGAGAGATGGGAGAAAGAGAGAAACAGAGAGAGAGAAAGAGAGAAGAGAGAGGAGAGAAGAAAAAAAGTGATTTGTGAGAAAATAAAAAGGGTTTTTGATTTTTTTTCTTTTCGACGATCAAGACATCGATCAAGGAAGCCTCTTCTTCTTCGCCAAGTTCTCCACATCAAGAGCAGCAGACAATCAATTTCAGCAATCAAACAGTCTAATTTCTCTATGCTTTTTATTTTATTTGCTATTTTTGAACTTGTTATCATGAACTAAATTTTCTTTTACTAAGGCTAAGGTGTAGCCACTCTTTTGATGCAATATTCAGTGTGATTTATTTTTAAATTTTATTCATGAGGAGTATATAAATCTGATCTTAATGCTTTTAGATTACTGGCCATCTTCTAATTGATCTGATGAACATAGATGTTACGGACCAAGTACATCTATGTTAATGCTTCTTGATTATATACCTTGTATTATGAATCAAATTAGAATTCATATGCATGCAGGGAATTTTAGTGCGCTTTGGACGCAGCGTATTTTAATTAGAGGGTTTCACAAAACCTAATGCATTAATATTTATTTAAATTACACCTGGACCAAAGGATAATTAATAAATATTAATAGTTTTGCTATGCCTGGACCAAAGGATAGTGAATAAATTAGGAGACTCCACCGTCACATGAAATAAAATTAATCTAAAAATCTGAATATTGTATTGACTGAGTTGGTGAACCGATTGCCTTAGTAATCCATTGCTCTTAAGTTTAAAATCCTAATAATTTACACTCTCTCTATTTTCTTAAAAATTTTTAATTATTTTATTTATTTTGTTCTTTAATTTTTCATTCTCATAAATCGATCTTCTAAATAAAGCATAGGAAAGAACTTTTCAGTACTTATTTTTCAATTCTCTAGGGATGATACTCTACTCATTCACTTTATTACTTGATCGACTGATGCACTTGCCATAGCTATAAATTAGCACGCATCAATGGACACTCAGTCCATATTGCTCAATCTAAAAGAGCTTTATGGAGAGCATAGTAGGACTGCTAGATATGAGATATTTAAGCAATTATTTCATGCAAGAATGATAGAAGGAACATCCATACAAAATCATGTTTTGATGGTAATTGACCTAATCACTCGATTAAGTCAATTAGGTTTTGTAATGGATGGAGAGTTAAGTCAAGATTTGATCCTACAATCACTCCAAGAATCATTTTCTCAGTTTGTCATGAACTATCACATGAACAAACTAAATTCTTCATTGCCTGAGCTATTAAATATGCTCAAGACAGTAGAAAGTCATATCAAGAAAGATAAGGCTCCTCTTCTTCTTGTGGATGGGATCTCCAAGAAGAAGGCAGGCAAAAAGGGTTCAAAGAGAAAGGTTGAATCCCTAAAAGTGGTATAAATAAGAAAGAAAAAGGGGAAGAAGGTCTCCGGAATAGATGACCTATTTTTACTGCAGCAAAATAGGTCATTGGAAGAGGAATTGCAAGGCTTACCTTGCAACCGTGAAGTCTGGTGCAAATAATGCACCAAAAGGTATGTATGAGATACATACTATATTATCATTAAATTCTTCCATTTCAAATTCTTGGGTATTAGATACCGACTGTGGTTTTCATATCTGCAAATCTTTGCAGGGGCTACAAAAAATTAAGAGTTTGAAGAAAGGTGACTTCAAGCTCTATGGCGCTGGAGGAGAGTCTATCCAAGTAGAAGCTGTAGGGACAAATATATTGAAGTTACCTTATGGAAAGATCTTAGAGCTTACAAATTATTATTATATGCCTAAGATCATTAGAAATATTATATCTATACCCTTGTTATTAAAACAAGGTTATAGTCTTAATGTAACGAGCGAAGGTTGCTCGATCAAATATTCTAATGAAAATATTTGTTTTGGCATATTTAGCAATGGATTGTTGACTCTATGTTTGGATGATAATATATTTCATATTGATGAAAATGAAAAATGTAAGAGAGATGACATAAATAATACTTTACTTTGGCATTATCGATTAGGTCATATTAGTGGAGGCTAGGATTAACAAGTTATACAAAGAAAAGTTCTTTGATCCTTTTGATTATGAATCATTGGGAACTTGTGAATCATGCCTCATGGGTAAAATGACCAAGATTCCATTTAGTGGACATAGGAGAAAGGACAAATGAGTTATTAGGACTTGTACATACGGATGTATGTGGTCCTATGAAAATTTAAGACATGAATAATCATTATTAACTCTATAACAGCTCCCGACCATAGGATCATCAGCGAGGATGGTGATGATCCGAAGGTTGGTGTACGATCGCTTCTCTTTAGTAGATGATCTTGAGTATCACGGTGTGGAGACACCGGAGCGAGAGTACAGGTCTTCGTTAGAGACGAGGGCACTGAGCGTGACCACCTCGAGTAGTCATAGGATCAAGTCTACTTCTCGTCAATGACTGACTCGATCCTGCAGTAGTGTGTCTGTTCTTTGACCTGAGATGCATCGGCAGTTCACCTTGAGGGTGTTATAGTTGCACTTACAGCCATTACTCGCTTCCAGCCATATGGAACCTGAGGTGTATGTTGGCTATGCATGTTCATTGTAGGACTGGATTGCATCAAGATGGGATTCTATCACCATCGGTGGTAGAGGAGTAGCCTATGATGATCATGTAGAATCAAGTCAGAAATCCATGGCCATGGTAGAGTGAAATATAGAAGAGTTTTCTATTTAGATTTTCCACATTGGATTGAATCGAATGATTACATCATATGACAGAGACTAGGGTTTGACGAGTTCACTACCCTAATCTGATCGGGGCTTAAGGTAGAAGAATGATCACACAGGTAGTCCTGCACCAAGAGGTTTCTGCATTCAGCTCTGATGGGTTGCCACCATATACTGCTAGGTGTACTGGTGGATTTTGGAGCAATTAGAATGATTAGATGATCGATCATTCTAGCTGTTTCGAATCCAGAAGAGTTCTGATCCATCGAAAGGAGTTTCGATGATGTCTATGATAGAGATCATGACATATCCATTACCATACAGAATTGAACCTAACTGGGTCACAACAAACAAGGGTTTGAATCTGTGATCATCAATTGAACTGATCTAGTTCAATTGATCTGAATGAGATTCAATTAGGTTCTAAGGAAATCGTGCTAGCACTCGATTGAACCTAACGTTCTTCTTTTACTATCATAAATAAGTTGTCCTATCTGAGCCAAAGGTGTTTGTGCTCAATCAGAGGCTTATATGGTCTGACTGGAGGTTGTCAAGTCAGAATAGGTTGTCTTATTTGTAAGACATTACCTACCATTTTTTGTCACTGCCATTTCTTGTTCTTTGACTTTGGTCAAAAGTCTACACCTTTTGACTGTCAAATGTTGACCATTCACCTTTGACTTTGACACATTGTCATGCACCTATTGGAGAGCTGGTGGGGGCCTGTCCCCCTCCAGAACTTGGCAAGGAGAAGGGCGCACGCCAAGGGTGGCGTGAGCCAAGTAGGAGGCGCCTAGGAGTCCTTGTTGGACAAGGACTCACCTCCCTTTTGATTCCAATCCAGAGGTTCTACTAAGAATCCAGTTTGACTGGTCTTTAGGCACCCTCTAAGGAGGAATCAGGGGTCTTCTATTCCAACCAATCAGATTTAGATCTGATTTCACAAAGGGTTGTGATTGGTTGAGAGGAAGAGGAGTTGGATCACAAGAGGTCTATAAATAAGACCCTCGCCCAACCTAATTCCAATGCTATTAGACACACCCCAAGGCCTGCCTCTCCCA